>JBDJHY010202914.1:0-11576 GCA_039654485.1 Withania somnifera | reverse complement strand
CATTAAAAGTGATTGATCCGACGAATTAATAGTCAAAATTTTCAATGAAAGTCAATTACGCGTGCAATTACTCGATACATCGTTTATTTTTCCCAAATTACTATCTCATTGCATTAGATCACAACCAAGTCTCCTATAATATATCAAAAACACTATATTATTATTAAATGTGATTGCTCCAATGAATTAATAGTCAAAGTTTCTCAATTAAGGCCTCCTATGTGTGTATTTACTCGATACATCATATATTTTCCCCAAATTACTATCTCATTATATTAGATCACCACCAAGTTGAATCCCAAGTGCTATAATATACCAAAACCACTATCATTAAATATGATTGATCCAACAAATTAATAGTCAAGTTTCTCAATTAAGGTCGACTATGTGCAATTACTTGATAATCGTCTATTTTCCCCAAATTGCTATTTTATTGTATTAGATCACCACCAAGTCAAATCTCAAGTGCTATAATATACCAAAACCACTGTATTTATCATTAAACGTGATTGATTGAATTAATTAATAATAAAGTTTTTCAATTAAGGTCGACTACACGTACAATTACTCGATACATCGTCTATTTTCCCCAAATTACTATCTCATTGTACTAGATCACCACGAAGTCAAATACTAAGTGCTATAATATAACAAAACCACATCATTAAATGTGATTTATCTAACGAATTAATAGTCAAGTTTTTTAATTAAAATAATTTATCCAAGAATAAACTCAACAATTTGCCAAAAAATAATCAGCAATTGTTGATCTGTTTTCAGTAATTGGTTAAAATTAATCAGTAATTGCTGAAAGCAGATAAGTAATTGCTTAATCCTAAATCTCTCATTGTATTTGGTCACTTCAACTCCAATATCAAGTTCTACAATATACCAAAATCACTCTATTTATCATTAAATGTGATTGATCCAATGAATTAATAGTCAAGATTCTCAATTAAAACAATTTATCCAATGAATAAATTCAACAATTGTTGATCAATTTCAGCAATTGCTGAAAATTGATCAGAAATTGCTGGAAATTAATCAGCAATTGCTGAAAACGGACTAATAATTGGTTAATCTGAAGTATCTCATTGTATTAGATTACCTAAAAGTTCAATCACAAGTCTTATTATATACAAAAATTACTCTATTTATCATAAATGTGATTGATTCAGCGAATTAATAATCAAGTTTCTCAATTAAAATGGTTTATCCAATAAACGAGTTTAGCAATTGCCAAAAACAGATCAACAATTATTGAGTTTTTTTCTGCAAGAAATCATTGTATTATGTAAATTATTAAATCAAAATAATCATTGTATTATACAATATTAAATTTTATATACCAATTATCCATATACAAATATATTAAATAACAATAAAAATAATAATAAATTTCTTTAGACTGTGAAACTAATTCTAAATTAAAAATGGTCTCCATCCACCTCCACTGCATCATGTCAACACTACTATCATTTATACGTGTCACGGGAGTTTTCGTGATCAATTGCTCAATATATTCAAGTGCATATGAACCACATGCTGCACTCAAGTCATTCTTAGGCAGGCCCATCAACCTTTGACAGGTCCACCTGCAATCACCAAATAATTTGACGGGCAAGTGTTTGAACATCTCATATTCCTTCAAGGATACATAAACAACATAACGTCTATGCACCAATCCATGTCATCCACAACAGGTATATTGCAATCATATGCATTAATTTATTTCTCTTTGATGAGTACTTCAAATGCGACAAAATGCTCATTCTTTATATTCAAGATAGTGAAAATACTTTTGCCCGGTTCCTAAGGGATGCCTCTATGAAATAGTCCGTCTTTAGTGAAATATCCCTAAAAGTCATCACCAAAGACATGTTCTCAAGGAGATCCTTCATTTTATGACCACCTGGTTCAAGACTTTGACTGGCCAACTTGTTGTAATGGTTTTTGAAGTTATTGTCATGTTCAAGTCAAGGATTATGTCCATCAGATCGACGTGGTTGCGGAACTCATAATGCTAGATTTGTATTAGGATTAAGACTTCATCTAACATGCTGCATCAATGTAAAAATAATAGCAGTTATTCGGCAACAGCTGCAACAGATTCATCAGTTACTGAACATATTTCAGCCCATTAATTACTGAAATATGTTCAACAAATAATGAATCTACTGCAGTATTTTTTTTTAAAAATAAAGAAGTTGTTGAAAATAGTTGTTTATATAAATATTCTCAACTTACCATCTTGGACATTGTCAGAAAGTCCTTCCAGTTGAGATAATGCCCTATAAAATCCCTGCCTTTGTCTTTACGACGAATAAACTTTTTGATTTCTCTCACATCATTCTCTGTTGTCATCTTGTAGATATCCGCCTTTTTCTTTATGCTATTGGCACAATTTTACAAGTTTTGCAGTAGATTGCCTTTGCAATTGGATTTTGCTACTGCCATCGAGATTTTATTTCTCCTCCTTCCAGCCGTAGTAAAGGGACTTGAAAGAATTCTTGATGGCCTATTACCCCTCTTATAGATTAAACTCTTTATGGTGTTATCCAAAGAATTAACTTTGCTAGCCAAGTCACTTATATTGTTGGCGCATACTTGACATTGACAGGCACAAAGAACCTTAGATGTATTGGCACGGTTTAGAGAAGATCGACCCATTGTGAGTAGAGTTGTAGGAGTACCTCCTTCTAAACCACTGCAGCTACCAAATCCAACATGAGGATAATACCCCCCTCCTCCTAACCACTGCAACTACCAACTCCAAGATGAGGAGAATACCCTCCTGCTCCTCTGCCAACATCATCAACATTTCTATCTATAGGAGAACCTCCTTCATCAACACCAAGACCAAGACCTCTTGATGATTCATCAACACAAACAAGATCTAGTATCCTACTAACATCACCAGGGGGTGCGGTGTCTATTGTGATGGAAAGATGTCCTTCCGAATCACTATAACTTCTTAATCTTATCATCGTTCCAGTGAAACTACTTCTCACCTTTCAAAGGTACCAACTCAGCGAAAAAATTCATTTAACTCTTATTAGAAGTGGGCAATAACATTGGATATATAACCTACATGTAAAAGCACAATATTAAATAAAATGAAGTAGTGGATTCAATAATTGCTGAATATCTTTAGCAATAGTTGAATCTATTAATGTAACAAGCCCAATTGCTCAAAAGTTCATCAGTTGCTGAAAATGTAATAATCATTCTTATAAACACCAAGGGTTTATAAATGTAGAATGAGGCTTACCGATTCCTAAAGGGGGAGGGGGGTCAAATAACTCAAAGGCATCAATATTAGATCTATTTGTCATTACAAGCCATCTAGACATCCTCAAAGATGTTACTTCATCGAAGAACACCTTCAATTGCCTTCGGCCCAAAATACCTAAAATAATGACAGAGGAGAAGAATTGTAATAGTGAATGGAGCCAAAATAATTTTAAAAAAAATAAAAACTGAATAAAATAAAATTTACCTTAAAAGGCCTTGGAAAGCCCCAAAGATTGCTGCTCTTTTACTCTTTTCAATCCTTTTCTTTTGGACCAAACTCAATAAATACTGAAACGTTAGTTGTAGCTTACACGACCCCAAAAGGACTTTTTATAGGTCTGGAGATGAACCCAATCCGCTTGAGCCTTTGTGCTTTGGTCTCTTCCACAAAAAATGTTGTGCACAAAAAAAGCAAGCATAATGACTTCTTCACTTCTCTAGGAACATCGTTTTCACTAAGAGACTGAAGGATATCCTTAGTACTACATCGCTTCCCCACCACCTCTTTAATTTCTTCTCTCCTATGGATAACTCTTTTTACTCTCGTTGATCTAGCGTCATCCTCTTTCAGCAAATAACACCTCAAGCCGGTCATAATTATAAACTCCGTTATACCAAAATAAACCGACATGCCACAATAGTTTATCTATACCTCATTAACACAATAGGAAATACTTCAGAGGTTCAGAAGTTCATACACAAACTTCACATGAAAGTTCCTTTTGTCATCAGACATGTTTAGGTCAAACTTCACATGAAAGTTCCTTTTGTCATCAAACATGTTTAGGTATCTTAAAAAAATAGATCTATTAAACCAATTCTCCAGGTCTTGTTTCTCCAAGGTTTTGTTAAATCTAGGTAAATTTTGTGTCGTAGTTTTCCGCAGTTGAGTACTATTATTACTCTTTGATGCCTCTCTAAGCGGTAATAAGTGATGGATGCCCATTAACGACCATTCCTGGCTCAGCTTCGATGGCGCAATTCTGGAAGGAGTTTCAAATTGGCAGTAACTAATCCGAATTTGTAACCCACCAACCAGACTTGGCAATAACACTACCCTTCAAGCCTGGGTACTTAACCATCATGGTCACAAACCTATAATAAGAATATCTAACAAGTTTTGGAATGATTAGTGAGGTGGTGTCGTACTAGGACCTGCTGAAGAGGACTCCACCTCCTCCGGGACAGGTTTAGTTGTATGATGTTGGAGTTTAGTTGTTTGTTTATCCTCATTGTTAGCTTCATCCTCATCTTCTTCCTCCTCAGAAGAACCCTTTTCAACTTCTACTTTTTCTACAGGCCTCTTTATGGTTGCTCTTTCTCTTTCTTCTTCTTCTGCTGCTCTTTCTCTTTCTACTTCTTCTTTTTCTGCCCTTTCTCTTTCTTCATCTCTTTTTTCTTCTGCTTCGTCAACACTTTCTTATTTTTCTTATCTTTCTTCAGCACTATCTCCAGCAAGTGTGTCGTAAACTATTGTAAATTTTCTTTTATTTTTATTTTAAATGATAAATATTTTTTTTGGCATTTGAAATCCTTTTTATTACAATTAAGTCCTAACATTCTAGACTTATCTTGTTATTGTTCCTTCTTCACCAGTGTCATGATTCTCCTTCTAGTATTTCGAGAAGGAGAACCAGCAACAATAAAAATTATTGTTTTTCTCTTCCCACAAGGAATTTATAGAAATCACATGAGACGAAAAATCTATCAATTAGTTTTAAAAGAAATATTCATCTATTGTTGGACATTTTCAGTAATTGCTGAAGTTGCTTCAGCAATTGTTGAATATATTTTTTGTAATTGCAGAAAGTGCTTAAGCAATTGGTGAATATTTTTTTGCAAGTACTGAAGTTGCTTCAACAATTATTGCAATATCATACTCCAAATGCTAATTGTTTTTAGAAATTTTTAAGTAGTTTTCACCAATTGATACATGATACTTCAGTTAATAAATTTCTGAGCAGTTTTCAGCGCTGTGCTTGTTCAAATTCAAGTTATATGCTTGGTTCTTGAAAGTCAAAAGGATTGTTCATGAGATTTTAAACTAAAATAACTTAATTATTTTTGCTATGTGCAAAAAGATAAAAATATTTAATTTTTTTCACTTGTGTTTCCGTTCATATGTAATCTTTTAATTTGTGAAGCAGCTTTTCATCTTACAATATCTATGTTTGATATCATTATCCTTTTATATTCTTCTTAGTTTAACAATAAAAAAAACTTATTGTTGGAAACTCCCTTTTTAGCCCATTTTTTCCAGGGGTATTATGGAATTTTATCACTATTTAATGGAAAATCCCATATCATTTTTAGCTTAATCTTTCTCAGTATAAATACCCAAAACCCTTGATTAGTTTATTCTTTACACTTAGCAAGATATCTGTTAACAGAGGAAAAAAGAAAATCACATACAACTCTCAAGCCTAGGGTTCCACACCTTCACCTTTCACAAGAAATTCTTCTAGGAGTCCGTTTTGAAATAAGTACAGGGGTATTCAATGAAGATTCCTTTCATCCGCATGCCTAAAGACTCTTGGTTCATGAAAGATACAATTGGTTTCATTCTAGAGTTTGAAGACCTAAATTCATGAACTATTATGAACTGATTCTGTGCTTTCAATTATGAATTATTTACTTGAAATAAGACTTTTTAGAATGATATTTACCAGCTTTCATGAATTCTTATCATTATATGAATTTTTGACTTGATTAACTAGTAAGAGAAGAGATATCATGTTTTAGCCCTGAAATTCTTATAAATATAATTAAGAATGTCATATTATCTCATTATAAATCATGAGATAAGAAAAGAGTTAAGGAGCTCTGACTCAATTTGTGATTTAAGTTTCGGGTATCTAGTTATGTCCCTTTTAAGAACAATTTTAAGAATATGAGCAAATTTTTTTTGGGAGGATCATTTAGCACCTAGAGGATTATCTCAACCCATTAGTGAGGTTTTAGTTAGTCTAAAACTGGGTTTCCAGCTCAGGTTCATAAGATTATACTAGTTATGGATCCTTAGCTTAGAACTTACAAGTTTAGTCCTAGCCGTGGCAAGTTGCGGAGACTCTTTGCCAATGTGGATTATAAGACATTTGACCTTTTTCAGTGTGATTTTAAGACAACAGATTTGACATAGCTCATTTCATAGTCTCTATCAGTTAATAGAAACTCCCAACTCATAAGATTTCTAAGACAAAAAACTAATATTTATCCCAATAAACTATGATTTCTCTTGAAAGTTCAAACTTTATTTAAGACTGTTGTTTTCTCTTTACTAAAGAATTTTGTTCATGGCATAGGTTTATTTTTCATCTTTGATATTTATCATGGTTATTTCATACACTCTATTACAAGAATATTCGATAACACTGACCCATTTAGGCTGCATGTTATTATGTAATGTAGATACAAGTTTCCTATTCAGCCTTGAGGTTAGTAGAGTAGATTTCCCGAATATTTTGGTGATTCCTCACATGCCGTGGACTGAGGTTGTTCTTCCCCTTTTATCTTTACTTTATTAGTTTGTATTAAGAGCTGCTTGGGGGTTGTGCCGATAGTTCGCCTAGTCTTTATAAAGGTTTTTAGACATAACGTCATGTTTAGTAGATTTACACTTTTTTTTTATCATTTTTGGACACTTAATGATATTATCTAGACTTTCCTTTATGATATCTAGTATACTTTTCATGATTTAGATTATTTCCACTATATATGTATATGTGTATGAATATGTGCTTATGCTAAGGGATTGCTTGGAGCTCACTTGTGGGTCCTTTGAACTATGTGGCATCTAGGAGTTAGCCTTGAGGTATTACAGACTTGGTATCAGATCTCATAATTCAATTGTCCTAGGGTATATTGGAAACCGCGTTTAGTAGAGTATCTCTTATGGATGTGTTGTGCGCAATACTGATAACAGAGAGAAAATAGTCTCACTTTCTTCATGTTTTTATTGTGATATGGAGTCTAACACAAAACTTTACTAATACATGCTCTATTTTTTCAGATAATCATGCCTCCTCGTAAACAACCTATTTGTTGGGCTACAACTAATGGGGCTCATGGTCGTCCTGCCAGGAATGCATCCTAAACAGCTCTCATGGCCTAACCTGAATAAGTCATAACCATAGAAATCATAGATGCCATACAATTATGGCCCAGGCATTAACGACCCAAGTCAATAACCAAGCTGCCGCTCCTACTACCCCAACTGGGGACAATGCTGCTACTAGAGCTTGAGATTTTATTCGGATGACTCCACCTATTTTTACTAGGTCTATGGTTGAGGAGGATCCTCAAAATACCATGGATGAACTTGTGAAGATTTCTGAGGTGATGCAAGTGATTGGGAGAGAGAGAGGTGAGCTGGCATCCTATCAGCTTAAAGATATAGCTCACATTTGGTACACTCAGTGGAAAGGGTTTAGAGGTCCTTGTGCTGATCCTGTGTCTTAGGAGTGCTTTATGGAAGCCTTTTTAGATAGGTTCTTCCCTAAGGAGATGAGTGAAGATAAGGTTGAGAAGTTTATTAACCTGAGACACGGGTCTATGTCTGTGAAAGAATATAACTTAAAGCATACTCAGTTGTCTAAGTATGCTCCTGATATGGTTGTTGATCCAAGGGATAGGATGAGCAAGTGTGTTTCTAGTGTAAATAATCTAATGAATAAAGAGTGCAAGACAACTATGTTGATTAGAGACATGTACATCTCCAGACTTATGATGCAGACTTAGTAGATGGAGGAAGAAAAGTAGAATGAAAGGGAGAGGCAGAATAAGAGGGCCAGATTTAATTAGTCCGGTCAGTGTCAACGGTAGGGTTATGGAAGAGGCAACATGACTCAGTATCAACATAGGTTTTTGGCTCCATCTTTAGCTAGTGCACTGGCTCTTACTACTACGAGTAAGCAGTTTTAGAAGGGAAAGCCCTTTGGGATAAGTTTACAGTGTATCGTTCAGTCCCACACCATGACTTTTCCCCTTGTACTTAGTGTGAGAATAATTATCCAGGGAGGTATTTGGTTGGACAAGAATGTTGTTTCGGGTGTGGCCAATTAGTTCACAAGATTAAGGATTGTCCAATGGTAAGGAAAGGAAATCAAAATATGGGTAGGTATGAGTACGCAGCATCAACAGCTCCACCAAACTGTAATATTCAAAAGGATGATACTTTTAGGACCAGTGTTGGGCAATGCCAAAATCGTTTATATGCACAAGGGTCCCGCCAGGACCAAGAGAAGTCACCAAATGTTATTACTGGTATGTTGCAAGTCTTTTCTGTTGATTGTTTTGTATTGATGGATTTGGGGGCTATACTATCTTTTATTACACCTTATGTTTCTATGAAGTTTGGGGTTATTCCTGTTCAACTTTCAGAGTCATTCTCAGTTTTAAATCTAGTCAGTGATTCTATAGTAGCCGAAAGGTTCTATTAGAATTGTCCAATTCAGTTCTTGGGAGAGTCACCTCAGAAGACTTAGTAGAATTAAACATGGTTGATTTTGATGTCATCCTTGGTATAGACTGGTTGTATTCTTGCTTCGCCTCTATTGATTTTAGAACCCAAATGGCAAAGTTCTAGTTTTCAGGTAAGCATGTCTTAGAGTGGGGAGGTAGTTAATTCTTCCTAGGGGTCATTTCATTTTCCTATCTTAAAGCAAGAAAAATGATCTCCGAAGATGGTATATACCATCTGGTTAGAGTTAAGGGCTCTGAGTTTGAGACTCCTACCATTCAGTCAGTTCCAGTTGTTAGAGAATTTCTAGCAGTTTTCCCTGTTGATCTTCCTGGTATTTCATATGACTAGAAGATTGATTTCTAGATTGATCTTTTTCCTGACACACATCCCATATCCAATCCTTCTTATAGGATGGCTACAAAAAAACTTAAAGAACTCAAGGAATAATTGGCTGATCTTTTAGATAAGTGGTTTATCAGGCTCAATATTTTTCCCTGGGGAGATCATTATTCATATGCAAAAAGTATGATTCACTCCGTATGTGTAAGCTAAATAAAGTCACCATCAAGAAATCCCATCCCCTAAATTAATGATCTCTTTTACCAACTTCAAGATGCTATTGTCTTTTCCAAGGTAGATCTTAGGGTCTGGCTACCATCAACTCAAGGTTAGGGAATATGCTATCTCGAAGACTACCTTTCAAACTTGTTATGGTAATGACGAGTTTGTAGTCATGTATTTTGGATTGACCAATGCCCAGATGCCTAACAGAGTATTCAAGCCTCATCATGATTCATTCGTCATTGTGTTCATTGATGGAATCCTAGTTTATTCCAAAAGTGAGCGGTAATCATTTAAGGATCGTTCTCCAGACCTTTATAGACCATCAACTATATGACAAGTTTTCCAAGTGTGAATCCTGACTAAAATTTGTAGCTGTCCTCGGCCATGTGTTTTTTAGAGATGGTATTCGGGTCAATTCTTAAAAAACTAATGCTGTGAAGAATTGTCCTATACCTACCTCTTCGATTGAAATTAAAAGTTTTTTGGGATTGGCTAGATACTATGGAGATTCATGCTTGGTTTTTCTACCTTAGAATCCCCTCTTACATGATTGACCCAGAAGAAAAGTAAGTTTGTACAGTCTAAATCTTATGAGAAAAGTTTCTAGGACTTGAAAGATACGTTAACTTAGACTCCAGTGTTAACCCTGCGAAAGGGTAATGATGGGTTTATGGTATATTGTGATACTTCTAAGGTTGGTCTCAGTTGGGTCCTTATTTAGAATGGGAAAGTCATAGCTTATGCTTCTAAGAAACTCAAGGTCCAGAGAAGAACTACTCGACTTATGACCTCGAGTTGATAACCGTATTCTTTTCTTTTAAGTTGTTGAGACATTACTTGTATAGTGTCTATGTGGATGTTTTTAATGACCACAAAAGCCTCCACTATATGTTTGACTAGAAGGATCTAAATTTTCGTTAGAGGAGATGGTTGGCGTTACTGAAGTATTTTGATATAAGTGTGATTTACCACCCTGGTAACAAAAATATTATAGCTGATGCCGCAATAGAGCTTGTATGGTAGATTGTCTCATGTTGAAGGGACTAAGATAAAGATTTTTAGAGATGTGTATCAGCTTGCACACTTAGGTGTTTGAATGGTTGAAGTTGTTGATGGTGGTATGTTGGTTCTGAATGTGTCTGAGTCTTCCTTAGAAGTGGATATGAAGGAAAAGAAGGATAGAAATCCACTTTTTCTTGAGATATAGAGAAGGATTGGTAGGAATAAGGGCCAGGTTTTCTCCAAAATGGGAGATGGAGTGTCAAGATTTGATGGTCGATTGTGTGTTCCAAATATAGATGACTTAAAGGAAAAGGATCTTGTTAGAAGGTCAAGTTTTAGATATTCCATTCATCCTAGTGCCACTTAGATATACAGGTATTTAACGAAAGTTTTTCGGTCAGATGAAAAGGTTACACAACCGAGTATGCGGCTAAGTGTCCGACTTTCCAACAAGTGAAGGCTGAAATCAGAAGCCAGTAGATGAGATACAGATATTTGAGATTCCTACTTGGAAGTGAGAGGTTATCAACACGAATTTTGTTTCTGGGTTTCTACGTACTAAGAAGAAAAAAGATTCCATTTGGTTAATTGTGGATAGATTAACCAAGACAACTTATTTTCTACCTGTTCACACTAAGATAAAACTAGAGGAGTATGGTAGATGATACCTTCAGGAGATTGTCCACATTCATTGTGTACCCTTGACCATTATTTCAGATAGGGATACTTAGTTTACTTCGCATTTCTGGAAGTCTTTCCACAATGGTTTGGGTATGCAGGTTCATTACTGCTATCCGTTTGTACACAAATGGTCAAGTTGAGCGAACTATCCATACTCTATAGGATATGCTAGTAGCTTTCACACTTGGTTTCAATGGTATTTGGTATGAACACATGCCTTTGGTTGAATTTACGTATAATAATAGTTATCACTCCAGCATACAAATGGCTCTATTTGAGGCCTTATATGAGAGGAGGTGTAGATCTGCCATTAGTTGGTTTGATGTTGGTGATGTACCTTTGATTGGTCCAAACTCAGTATTTCAGGCTACTCAAATAGTTCAACTGAGTTGGGTAGGTTGAAAACAACCTAGAGCAGGAAAAAGTCATATACTGATGTTAGGAGGAGAGAATTAGAGTTTGAAATAGGTGATTGTGTTTTCTTGAAAGTGTAATCCAAGAAGGGTGTGATGCAGTTTGGGAAGAAAGGTATGCTTAGTCTCCGTTTGTTGGCCCCTACTAGATTATGAGAAGG
>JBDJHY010202903.1:0-11577 GCA_039654485.1 Withania somnifera | reverse complement strand
CCTGGCGACTCGGTTGAGAAATATCTTAAATTCCCTATTTTAGAGCCTAAAGTTAAGTATTCATTGACCAAAGTCAAATTTCCTCCAAGATGACCTTGGAATTAAATTCCGACAGTTTCGTTAGCTCTGGAATGCCAAAAAAGTTGAGATTGACCTTAAGTTTGTGTTTTGGAGGTTTCGTTTGCAAGTTATCCGAACATGTACTTAAGAGGGATACAACTGCCCCTGTATGGAGGTGTGAGGTTGGCGAAGGATGGGTTAAGAGGTAGAGGTAGACCAAAAAATTATTGGAGAGAGATGATATTACATGATTTGAAGAAGTAAAAGTTAGCCAAGGACATGACCCTAGATAGAAAGATGTAGAGGACAGGTATTAAGGTAGTAGGTTAGTAGGCTTGGGGTCAGTTTTGTTAGGTGATAGGTTTGCTGTCGTAGGGGTTTAGGACTCATAGTACCATAGGAATAGAGTTTGTCTCCAAGACTTTTAGGTAGGTTTTTCTTCTTCTTGTAGTGTGAGTTGGCTAATATTTGTCGATAGCCTTGCATTTGTTGTTATCTTATTATTTTTTCTTCACACTATGTCATGTCAGTATATTAGGTTTTTTTTACATTTTATAAATTCTATTCTATTTTATATTTTTTATTTTATACTGTCTTGAGCCGAGCATCTTCTGAAAACAACCTCTCTATCTACCCTCCCCAGATCTCATGGTGTGTGGGAATATACAGGATATGTTTTTGTTGTTGTTTTTCTATACAATATTTCCCTTTTTTCATGAACTTTAATTTTACAACTTAATTTGAACTAAAATCTTTGTTTAACATGCAAACACCTCAATGTATATGTTTTTGAAGTAATTATCCATTTGTATCTTCATTCTATCGATTACACAACAATTCATTACCACTTGATTAGTCATATATTAACACAAGCGTATGGGGTATTACATGTATGACATATGAACCAATAAGAAGTGAATAGTCTTGGTCAACCTCTCAATGATGACTTAAATCGAATCAAGCCCTCGAGAAGTATATGGAAAGAAAATCACAATATCCATAGCAATATTATCCCACTTTCACCTGGGAATGGGTTGCCTCTAAGTCAAACAACAAGGACTCAAGTGCTCGAACTTTACTTGCTGATAGTTCAAGCACCGAGACAAAAAGTGCAGTTTCTCATTTCATTCAACACCACTAGTAATGTTCTCCAATTCCTGATATATCTTTTTTAATCAAACTAGAATATGTAAAATAATAGGCTTCCTCCCAAATCATTGTGATCAAGTATCTAAATTTTGGAACATAGTTACAACCATTGATCCTCAAAACACCCTCTAGATATAGGGTCCCCTTACTAGTCTCATCTATCAACATCTTATCCTAAATAACCTTCAACTTATCATCCTCGAATTGTTTTACCCAAATATGCTCCAATAATAAGGGCCCAACCTCTACACATGAAAGGACCCCCTCCCTTATCCTACGATCCTATAAGCATCAGATCTCACCAACTAGATATCTAGAAACTACATATCTGAATCCAGGGGTCACCTATAAACTATCATAAAAGCCAAAATCCCCATACACACCGTCTTCTAACACAAGGGATCTACCACCATGTTTGCCTTGCTCCGATGATAAATAATAAAAATTTAGTAAATCTTAACCAACCCTAACCACCTGTATTGTCTCAAATATATTCTATATGAAAATGTATTATAGGTAACGATAGTTTGTAAAGATCTCATAATGAAGCCCATAAATATAATGCCTTGAATCTTCAATACTAGGAAAATCTTCAATACTAAGACTACCACAATCAATTCCAAGTTATGGATGGGGTAATTTCTCTCATGAATCCTTTAACTGCTTAAAATCATATGAAATAGATCACCCTATTGTATCATCAAATAACCTAGATAAAATCTAGAAGGTCCAAAATAGACAGTCAACCCTAGTCCCTCAAAAGGAAGATTCATAATCATAGTTGAAGTCAATAAGGCCTTACCCTCTCCCTCAACTGAACTAGATAGGGGTCATCATACTGGCACTGTCGAATATGGTCAATCACAGACGATCTAGGCTCAATACAGGAAATAACTCGCTCTGGCACTGAAATATCCAACCTATCCATTATGTTAGCCAAGAAAAGCAATCTCGAGCTAGCATTCTCTCAAAAATAGGTACTGCAGCTAGGCTTCCCATACTTACAACCTTTCAACTAAAGGCATCGGCAACCAAGTTAGCCTTGCTCGGATGGTAGAGAATAGTCAGGTCATAGTCCATCAGGAGCTCAACCCACTCTGCTACCTTAAGTTAAGCTCCTTTTGATTCAGAATGGATTGCAACCTGCGGTGATCCCTAAATACCTCATAGTGAACTCCATATAGGTAATTTCTCCAGATCTTAATCCAAAAACTACCACCGCCAACTCTAAATCATGGGTGGGGTAGTTGAGCTCGTAATCCTTCAGCTTCCTCAATGCATACACTATGACATGGCCCTACTGTATTAGAACACAACCAAGACTAATAACTGAGGCATCACAATACACAGTAAATGGTTGGCCCTCAATAGGTAGAATAAGAACCAGAGCAGTAATCCACAACTCCTTCATCCTTAGAAAGCTAACCTCACACTCAGCTTACCCCTGGAAGGGCACATCAATCCGTGTCAACTTAGTCAAGGGGCTACAATGGAAGAGAAACCTTGAAAAAAAATAGAGATAATACCCTTCTAACCCCAAGGAGCTACTCAATAATAGACGTAGGTCTAGGAGAATTACAAACTGCTGCAACCTTAGTCGGATCAACACTGACACCGACACCTGATTCCATATGACCCAAAAATAAGATGAAATCCAGCCAAAACTCATACTTTAAGAACTTTGGGTAGAGTCGCTCGGACCTCAAAGTCTGCAACACAATCCTCAAGTAGCCCTCATGATTAGCTCAACTAGACTAGTATATCATCGATAAGACAATCACAAACGAGTTTTGGTTAAGGATGAAATACCTGAGTCATCAAATCCATAAAAGATATAGGGGCATTATTAAGTCCAATAACATCACCAGAAACTCATAATGCCTATACCTCGACCAAAAAACATTCTTTGGGACATCTTCAGCCTGAACTCTCAACTGGTGGTATCTAGATCTCATATCAATCTTAGAGAACATTGTGGCTTCCTGAAGCTGACAAAAAAAATCATCTATGCGAGGCAGAGGATAATTATTCTTAATAGTCGCCTTGTTCAGCTTCCTACAGACAATACACATCCAAAGGGACCCATTTTTCTTCTTAATAAACAACAATGGGGCACCCCACAGCGAAATACTAGGACGGATGAAGCCCCAGTCAAGCAAGTCATGCACCTAAATGCTCAACTCACGAAGCTTAGCCAGTGTCATACGATATGGAGGGATGGAAATGGGTCTGGTGCTTGGCTCAATCTCAATAGAAAAATGTATATCCTGCTCAGGTGGAAGGCCAGCAAGTTTGCAGGGAAGGCATCAACATACTCACAACAATCAGCACAACCTCGGGGGAAAGGGAATCAGTAATGACATCTCTAACATAGGCTAGATAAGCATAACAACCCAGAGTGACAAGTCTACGGGCTCGATAATAGACAATGACCTAAACAAATGAATGGCTAGTGGGACCACGCCACACTACAGGGAGTACACCAGGCACGAATAAGGTCACGGCCTTAGCATAACAATCCAGGATTTCACAATAACAGGACAACTAGTCTCTGCCTAGAATCACATCAAAATCTAACATAGCCAGCTCGATAAAATCAACACAGGTGTGCTGACATTGAATAGTCACCCGACACGACCTATATACCCAATCCACCACAAGGTCTGCACCTACCGAGGTAGATATACTCAAGGGTACAAGCAACAACTCACTATCTACACCCAATTACAGAGCAAAATAAATAAAGATATAGGAGAGGGGAAAACCCAAATCAAAAAAGTTACAGCAAAAAACCCAAACACAAACAACATACAAGTAACAAATACATCAGAGGCCTTAGCCTTAGCCCTATCAGGAATAGCTTAGAGTTGGCGCTGCTCCCCCACCCAATGTGCACCATGTTCCTACATCTACCTCTGGCTACCTAACCTCTTCCCCTGGCTCCTTGAAAGGCTGGTGACCGCACTCTGACTGGCGGCACTGCCTATAATGGCTGGACAGATAACGCTGTAGCCTGAGAGGGCTTACGTTGGAAGTAATCTCGGGCATAGTAACCCCAGCCCCCATACTCATAACAAACAAAACCTTCCCTAAGCTGGCCATAGGACCCCTCGGCAAAGCCTTGCAAACTCAAAGTTAGGCCCCTGATGGGATATCTTCTAACCCCACTATTGGAGGCCTTGTGTTGTTGGCCCGGCTGAAATTTTCAACCAATACCACGATCTTCTGACCTATACCTCAAAAACTCAACCTGATTGAGCTACCTTTTCTCGCCACTCCCTTAGGCCTAGCGAGTCAAGGTCTCCATGCAACGAGCATGGTGAAAAACATCCAAAAAAGACTTCCGTAACACCAGAAGTAGCTCAACATAACCCTATAAATAAGGCCTCAGTCCTCGAGCAAATTGGCGAATCCTCTCCTCCTAAAAAAAATATCAGATCTCCGGCGTGTTTGGATAACACAATAAATTGGGCTTCGTACTCCAAGATTGTCATCAAACCCTATCTCAGACCCTCAAATTGTGCTCGCGATGCTTCACGGATAGCACATACTGGGCTAGGAATACCTCTTTGAATTATTCCCAAGTAAGAGGAGCTGACCCTAGTGGTCTACAATCCCAAAAAGTTCTCCACTACTGACTTGCGGCACCCTCAAGCAGATATGATATGAATTCTACCCTGTTAGAATCTAGGATCTCCAATGTCTAAAGGAACTCCTCACAAACAGTAACAAACTCATGGGGGTCCTACCCCTATGCTCCCAAAAATTTGGCAGGGGAAACCAGGAGAAAATGGTCTAACATCTTCCATACCTTAAATATGGGTATAAAAGAAGCTAATGTTGGTATAGGGGCGGTAGGACTAGTCCAAAAAGGTGCAACTGGTGGTGCTGATGGTGGAGGTGCTGGAGTTACAGAAACAGGGGAAGGCGATATGCCCTGTGCCGCTCCCTGGGTAGATAATTATGGCTTGTCAACCACTATACCGTTTAGCGTCAAGAGAATCTACCATAATAGGTCTCTAAGCGTGGCTGGAGATGGTTGCACAGGATGCGGTAGTGGCATGGATGGTGCCTATAGCTATGAAGTAGCTGGGGTAGTAGAAATTGACGGAGCATCCTTCCCTACCCCTTCCTTGCTTGCTAGGGGAGGATCTCGATCTACCAAAGATCCTCTTGTACGGACCATCTGTAAAGGAATGAGGTCAAGATAAGTTCCATAAGAGTACGAATAACAACGTACAATAGGATTCAAATGAGGATAGTGCTTCCTAAGATACCTCATAGCCTCCAAAAGATCGGGTGCGTACGTTTATGCACTGATCCACAAGACTCTACCAAACACTTGCTCTAATGCCAATGAGACCGGTGAACCTAAGCTCTTTATACCATTCTGTCATGACCCAAAATCCTGGGTGATGATGGCATCTACATCTTTCCTGTAGACAAGCATAACCCTACAGTCTGAAGCTATGTGCAATGGGCTATAAACTCTTCGAAAAACCAATACAGTAAGACAAAAAAATAAATAATACGTAATAGCAAAAGCCATCAAGGAATCATACAAAACCCGAGTCCTAAAACTTGGTGTTAGTGGCATATGGAGCTACGATACAAGACAAACGAAAGATACAAAATACAAAATATCCCCTAATGGGTAATAAAATACAGGGCCTAATGTGGAAAAAATAACACAAGACAAGTGAAGGGAAACCACGATCGACTCGGCCAACAAAGCTCATCGTAATCTCCGTAGTCAACTGGATCTACTCCGCACGATCACCGCGATGTTGATAACCCCTGCCTTTATCTGCACCATGAAAAAGTACAAAAGTGCAGCATGAGTACCAAACATGGTACCCAATAGACATTATTGGCCGACTGTGTTAAGAATAATATACGAGTAATAAAGTGAGGAAGTAAAACATGTCAATAATAGTACAGAAATAATAAGGAATCAGTGAAACTAATAATAAGCAGGAGAGTAAGATATCAAATGTACTAATATAAAAATACAGGAGCTAAACATGACAGATACAGACTACAGAGTCCAAATTTGAAACTCGTAATGAGGTAAAGAAACATACCTATGCTCCAGCCCTATCAAATCTCACTAACCATGATACCATGTACGCAAGAACAACAAATGAGGATTGAATAGTAGTATACTACTAAATACAGAATAAAAGTAAGCACACCAGAACCTACCGGAGTCCCATACCACCGGTAAGTACAACCAGCACAGTATATCCTACTTGGTGCCACATCCCGCCGGTAGGCACAAATATCACAGCAAAACCCACCATGACTCCCCCCCTTAAGCTCGGTGAGCACACATTATACCTAAAAAAATCACAGGGGCACAAAAAAGTAAAGAAAAACAATATCAACCTCAAGCACACACCCCCTGTCAGTGTCAATAACATCACCGGACACACACCTTCGATTAATGTTAACAGCATCACCAAACACACACACCCTATCAGTGTTAATATCAAAACGAGGGCCTAGACCTTTAGTGCCAATATCAAAATAAGGGTCTATCCCTTTAGTGCCAGTAATAGTCCAAACGGTAAATATACAGAGTACCAATACAAAAGAAGTAATAAAATAAATAACAATAAAAATGGGAAATAAACGGAGTCTATATCATCCAAAGGAAACCATCTAAGAGCTCATCTCACCACACTCATCGCGTAACAAATGAAATAACTTCTAGCGTCAGTAGCCCCCACATAGTGGCCAAGACCCAAGCATGCAACCCTTTACCCTTTATGCCCTATCACAGGGCCCCCGAAATCCAATAATGAATATCAATAGAGAACGAGGATCAACCTAAGTAACCCAACCCACACTAATGGCCATATCACAAGCATAATAATATTAACCCAGTCTACAGTGCACAAAGTATTCCAGCCTATCTGGACGCCAGAGAAAATTCCCGAAGTGTGCGCGCTGTAAATTCAAAGCTCTAGCGTGATCAACACCACCCAAAACTAAATAAATTACAAGTCTAGAATTAAAAATATGAATAATAAGACCCATATTGCGATTAGTAACCCGGGTCAGGAAGCAGGCCCCACAACACAGAACAATAACTAAACATACCGACAAGTAGCCCTCAGCTCAAAGGACTCTTGGTCTAAATATGAGCATAAGGAGATAATGAATCAAAAGCTAAAACTAGGCTTAAAGTAATTAAATAAAAATATTTTGTGTAATTAAAGAAAAGTGAAAGTAATGAGAATTACCCAGATACCTAAGCACCGTGATCACCTACACAACTCTTCGCAACTCTACTTGACTTACAACACTCCATAATCATCCCAAAAACCCAATAGGAAACCAAGAAACCAAGTGCACAAATGCTGGAAATAAGAGGGGGACTCCCCTATTTATAGAGTACAGAGGGTCTCTAGGGCACCCCCTTGGGTCGCAGGTGCGGCTTCGGCAGGGTGCCTTCCTAGGCACTGGGGCAACCCTCGCTAGGACGGCCCCTAGGCACAGGTACAACCTCTCCAAGGCAACCCCTGGGCTGCTGGGGCGGTCTGAGACCTGCAGCAATAATGCAAAAATGGGAAAAACTTCGGGGGGGAGGGGGGTCTAAAACAGGCATCCGGAATCCAATTCTAACAAACCAAAAGTGAATTTTGGGTGGAAAACACACTAAGGACTCAATGGAATCAGCAAAATGACCATCCAATATTGTTTAAGTGAACAAACCCCAAACCCAAACGGATCAAAAAGGAGCCCAACTAAAGACTTCCACAAACTACTCAGAACAATCCCAGGCACCCCAAGAAGCAACCCAATAACCTTACTAGCCTAAAATTGATATTTCAAAGCTGAAAAAATCCCGATCTGAAGCTTCGATCATCAAAAGACTACCCAGGCTCCAAAATGAGATTCGACTAGGCTGAATTTCCACAAAACAACCAAGACTCAAAATGAAAGGCATAGGACACAATTTAAGGTCCATCTAAACTAAAGTCTGTATTTTGGAGCTAATGGAACCATCAGAATTTAAATCTCAGTGTGTTTACTACAATTTCACTTCCAGGTTCCACTATTTCAAAACTGAAACTTCAAAATAGGAAAACTGAGAGAACGAGCAATCGAGTCACCAAGGCACTGAGATACTGATCCCAGCAAGTCATAAATAGCTTGGGGAAACTATCAAATGGCTCTAAGAATAGGAAAAGATGAAAGGAAAGGAAATGGCCGATCATGTCATTACGAAGAACAATACTCAGTAATATTTAAAAAAAAGAAAAATACCTAGAGAATCAAACAAGTATGGGTACTGGGCTTCATATCCCTCTCTGTTTCCTAGGTAGCCTCCTCGACTGGGTAGTGAGTCTAAAGAACCCTCACTATAGGAATATCTCTGGAATTGAGCCATGTCATATCTCTACCAATAATAGCCTCAGGCTGTTCAATATAAGTCAAACAGTCATCCAGGTGAACTAACTCAAAATGGATTACATAGGAAGGATCAGGCATATAGTGACACAACATGGACACATGAAACACTAGGTGGACGGCGTCCAACTTTAGAGGTAAGGCTAACCTGTAAGCAACTTCACCAATCCATTTTATGATCTCGTACTTTCCAATAAACCTAGGGATAAGATTTACCTCTGAACAAACCTCATAACTCCTTTTATAGGAGATACCCGCAAGAATACCATGTATCCGACAGTAAACTCTAATGGTCAGAGTCTACAATCTGCATAACTATTCTTAAGGCTCTGTGTTGTCCATAGTCTTTCCTGAATGACCCAAACTCGCTTTGTAGCATCCTGAATTAGGTCAGAAGCCTAAGGTAGAATCTTAATGCCACTGTACAACCCTATCAGCGATCTACAATGCCTACTTTACAGGACATTGAACGGTACCATCTAGCTATTGGAATGGTAGCTATTATTATAACAAAACTCTTTTAATGCCAAATATTAATCCCAGATACCCCCCAAAATTATAGACACAAGCTCACAGCATATCCTGGAGTAGCAGGATAGTCCACTCAGACTATTTGTCTATCTACAAGTGGAAAGTCATGCTTAGAGCTACCTCGGTACACGTCTCGCAGTTTACTGTCCTCCAAAATTGTGAGGTAAACAGTGTACCTCGATTTTATATAATAGAAACTGGAACCCAATACAAATGGAGAACCTCTCTAACGTATAGATTCGCAAGCCTCTAGGAACCCCCAAAAAGAGAAAATCGGTAAAAAGTGCACGAATTTGGTCAATCAATCCATAATGACCCATATATAATTATGAACCCTAGAAGTATAAGGGAGTCCCGAGATGAAGTTCATGGTGATCCTCTCCCATTTCCACTCAAGGATAGAGAGTCACTACAACACACCTAATGGTCTACGATGCTCAAACTTCACTTGCTAATAGTTTAAGTATCGGGAAACAAACTTGGTGGAATATGATCTAAAATGAATCCACTAGTAATGTTGTCTCAAATCCTTAAGCTGGTAGGATGCCAGCTCAAACTTCTCTATATCATACCCTTACATCATCTCCAAAATCTTCCCTATCTTATCTAAGAAATTCTGATTGTCTTTCTCAACCTTCAACCCTGTGAAATATAGATGATTTATGGAAATAGAATCACAAACTTTAGAGGTAGTCGAACCTCTAACAATATTTGTAGGGACGCTTCCTATAGGTTGATTTGGTTTGTGATAGCCTAGACAATAGCTTAATGGAATTTCTGAATTCAATATTAATGACGTGTTATTTTTGGGATGAGGCAAACAACTAGAGTAATTAGAGAAAGAGGTTCCTAAGGAGGTTGATCTTGACTTTTAAAATGGGCTTTAGTGAGTGTTTCCAAACCATCTCCGCGTGAAAGCACGATCTATAAATATGTATTGCATGAATTAGTTAGTGTAAGACTCTACAGCATAAAGAAGAGTATGAAATAAGGAAATTTTTTTAAAAGACTCTATAAACTCTCTGTTATAAGTGTGGTGCACTTCACACTCATAAGAAATAATCTACTAAATGTAAATTTCATGCATCCTAGGACTATTGCATCTAATTCTTTGATACCAAATTTGTCAGACTCTGAGTCTATATCGTAGATATGACATAGATTTTAAAATCACAAGTGTCTCTTAATAAACTCTTAAATATGGCACATACTTAAGCATACATTAAAAAAACTAAGAAAAATCATAAAACATGAATGAAATTAACTAACCGTTTTAATATAAATATAACTGAAGTGAATCTAAATAATAGAATGTCAAATCCATAAAACACATATGTTGAATACTGACATGACTAGTATGTGTGAAAGTCTCTATCAAGTCTAACGGAAATAGGTTTGATTGTCCATCTTTTTATATATATCAGGCATTGTATTTTTCGGATAATTCAAATTGAAGTAATTGGATATCCAACTCGGGCCTACATGACATGAACAATAGATCCACCTTTGTCATAAATTCTATATATCATACTAGATAGATATCATATTCATGGAATACGATTCACTTTCAAGATGCCTTGGTGGTGAAATGGTAGACACGCGAAACTCAAAATTTCGTGCTAAAGAGCGTGGAGGTTAGAATATTCCCACAATTTAATTAGATGCGATATATATATATATTTTCTTTTCGTAGTTGTGGAAATCATTTTTTGTTGGAATCCCTTTTTTAAAGAAGTTAATGGTCGAGTAAGAAATAAAAGTAGTAGATTATATTCGATGAAAGAAAAAATAAAATAATTAGAATCTATAGTTGTGATGCATTGACACTAATAACGCTATTTACAAAAATTTATCATATGTAAATTCAACAAAAGCTTTGGTATTGGGCTGGTGGGCCCATTTCAAACATTTAGCGCCAGCCTCAAGCAAATAGGGTCGGGTTTGAAAACTATATAATACAAAAAGAAAAAGGAGCCCAATTAGTTCTTGGTTTTCATTTTTTAAAACGGGATAAGATACTAGTATCCCAAAATTATACTCGAAGTTGATAAGATATACCTAAAATTTACGAGTTCTATTACCCTCTAAATATATTTTTTTATATTTTTATGCTCCTTTTTGCTTATGAGACTGCCAAGTAGCAGAATATTTTGGTACTACTTTTTTGTTGATATGGTGCCATCTCACCACAAAATGAGTATAAAAATACAAAAAAAAAAGAATTATTTTAGGGGGTAATAGTGCTCTGATAAATATAGGTGTATAGCAACTTCAGATATAGTTTAGGAGGATACTTGTGTCTTGTCTTATTTTAAAAAGAGTTTATGCATAGGAAATTTCACCACCTGGCTATTTGGTCACATATAATATATTCAATGTGATTCCACAAGTGAAATACGAGAGAGATATAATTTACAC
>JBDJHY010202892.1:0-11577 GCA_039654485.1 Withania somnifera | reverse complement strand
TACAAGTCCCTGTGGGTTCGACATCCGGCTCGCAAGAGCCACTATATTACTTGTACGATCGCGTACACTTGCGTGTATGTTTGGATGCAACAACCTTTTTTTTAGTTTGACCTAATTTGTGGAAATTCAGTTCAGTCAAAGCTCATTTTGGAGCCGGAATGTGTTTTTTACTCAAAGTGAACTATTGGTTTGTCAACATTAGACCCCATTTCATTTTTGAGCCCCATGTTGGACTATTTGAAAATAGTATTTTAAAGGTGCATTGCAGACCGATTTATTGGTCATTTATACCGATAAATAGGTACCTTTCATATGGGGTTCATTCTAGGGAATTCTGATAAACTGATCATTTGGAACGGTAAATCGATACCTCTGAGGTTACCGGTGTTCAGGGAATGCCAATAAATTTGTATTTTGGGCTAATAAATCAGTACCCTCTAAGGTTGCCATTGTTTAGGGTATTGCCGATAAATCAGTATCCCCAGTTTTTTCCAATGTTGCCAAGTTCCCAGGGAAGTCGATTTATTAGAACTTTTGGCCATTAAATTGGCACCTGAGTGGATTTTAAGCCTTTCCAGCCTCAATTTCCTAATTTTCATCACCTAATTATCTCCTCCCGTCTCCTCAGTTCCATCCCCTCCCTAAGCCCAATGTGATACCCTTGTTAATTATCGTTGACCCTTCGCTTTGGGTATCATCCTTCCGTCGTTGTAATGCCCTTCTTCTCACTAGTTTATCTTGGTTTACGATCCTATGGAAGGCTTTTCATTTTTGCTAATATTTTGTTCTTAATTACATTTCTGGTTAAGTGTGTTGTGTTTTGAGCTTTATGAGCCGTTTTAGAGCACAATTACTCACACTCCAAGTATGTGTTTTCTAATTTCTCTCTTTGATCATCTCGTGCATGTTTTTCCTTAGAAGTACCAATATGTTTTGGCCAATTGAGGATCTTCCGGTGGTCTATCTGAGCTCAAAATTTAAGAATGAGTTCCTTTAACTGAGGCCAACACTCCGATATTTTTATTTAATTTTCGTGGTTTTGGCACCTGTGGGCTTGTTTTGGGGCCGCTTTTCTGACCCAGTTTGCGAATTGCAATAAGGGTCTTTTTTATCATGTTTTAATCCCTAGAATCATAAACTGATAGTTTTGATCTGCTCATTCGGAGATTCGAGCCTATGGTGCATGCACTTCGAGGATTTCTGGTTGGTGCCTAGGTAGGTTAGGTTTATTTACATTCCTTATAGATTGGGCTAATTTTTTTCTTGTTGATGTAGCCAATAGTGTGGGTTGGGTTTTTGGTTGACTGTTCATTCTAGTTGGCTTGTGGTTATTTTATCAAATTTTAGAGGTCCATGAAGGGCTATAAAGAGTGAAGGGACGTATGTCCTGATCCCTGCCTCACCACGTGGGGCCACAGACCTTGGGGACTATTCGAGTAATCATGCAGTGAGTGTTGAGAGTTGAGCTCTTACCTTGTGGCTTTGGGACGATCTTAGACTCCGATTGTTTTTTTTCCACAATTAATAAGTATTGTTGCTGCTTTACTGCGATCAGGCTTGTGATATTAGTTGATTTGGGTGTTATGACTAGTGATGGTAGGGGTTGGAGCCTTTATTTGATTTAGAGGAGTGGTACTCCAGGGCATAGACCCTAAGTATGGCACAAATGAGGCACAGACCCTGAGACAAGTATTGGTAGGGTACTTACCTTGCACTTGAGTTTGAGGCGCTGTCCTCCGAGGCACCGACCCTGAGTATGGCATATCTAGTGTACAAGCCCCGAAGTTTGGCACTAATAGAGCTTAGACCCTGCATTTTTTTTAGGCATGGTCCTCCGAGGCACGGACCCTGAGATTGATACTGATAGGGCTTAGACCTTACACTTATTTGAGGCACGGAACCTGAGATTTGTATTAATAGGGCTTAGACCCTACACTTGATTGGGGCGTGATCCTCCGGGGCATGGACCCTGAGATTGATACTGGTAGAGGTGTATGTCCCCAAGAATTGGAACTTACTAAGAGGGAGGCCCATGGATGACATGACCTTATTCAGATATACTTCCTTGCACCCCCCGTGTATTACCTTCGTATTGTTTGTGCTCACTAGGCTTAAGAGGGGAGTCACGGTTTGTTTTTGTTGTTTGTTTGTGCCTACCGGCGGGATGGGGCGCCAGGTATGTTTTTTTTTGGTTTCTTATGTTCCATACTTAACTGTATTTTACCCTTTTGATTCTTTATTCGTGGTGTGTATATATATACGGTTAGTTGGGTTTTGGATTAGCTGGAGCACAGGTACGTTTCCTTTACTACAACTTCGAGTTTTCAGATATTGGTTACTGCCTATACGTGTCAACCATGTTTCAGTTTCTTGTCGACTTGTACTTACATTTTGTTGATGGAATTTCAGTTTGACACCTTTATCTATCTGGATTATCAGTTAGTTCTACTTCTTTCTTACTATCTTTGGCCTATTTTACTTTCTCGACATTTCTTACTTATGCTTTATTTTAACCCAGTCGGTCTATGATGCCTACTGGTACCTTGTTTGATACTCATGTTGTACTTCTGTACCGTATTCATGGTGCAGATATAGATAGGGGTTATCAAAAATATAAATATCATACTGAGTAGATATATCTAGTTGCAGAGATTACGGTGAGATTTGTAGTCCAAGATGACCATGGTTTCCTTAATTCCAGGCATGCCTTATTTTTGCCTTTAGCGGGCCCTGTATGGTTTCAATTTTGTAGGAGTTGCTTTGTATATATTTCATATTTTGGATCCTTTGTGTAGTATCTCCATGTACCATTGACACCAGGTTTTGGGATTTGGGTTTTATATGTATCTCTTTTGCTTTCGCGTTTACATATATTTGCTTATGCTTTTATTCGGTGTTGGATGATTTTAGTGTATACAGCTATTGCACGTTGATCTAGGATGTACGGTTAGACTTGTATGATGGAGGGTTGTAGACACCATCATGAATCGAATTTTGGGTCTTGATACACACCAAAGGTGCCACAACTGCCCAGAGGGCACCCATTAAGGGCCAAATACACACCTATATAGGGAAAGACATGGAACTAGCATAGCTCATCATACAGGGTTGTCAACTACCCAGCAAAGCCGTATCCGGCTATCTATGTTCCAAAGGATCCACACATGCTCTAAGCACATATAACAACTTAGGTACAACATAGAATAATTGGCCTACCTAGATAGGCTCTAAACCACTAGCCTAAATCAGGGGATAGTTACTGATCTCTATTCACTAGTATAATACCATATCCAACCTCACTATGTTCTAGAATCAGCATATAATAATAAGCATCGAAGGTGTTACTCCTCCCTCAGCCATACTATGTGCCAAAGTCAGCATTGAACACAGGGGTATGGCGATATATCCATATGTAAGTAGTTAAGCTACAAGCCAGCTAAGTAGGACATAGGCCTATAGAATAAGCATATCGAGCCCGACTAGCAATCTCAGCCCCGAGCTGGAAATTTACCATGCATATACTTCACTGATACCCAGTCTGAAGAATATAGACCATAGCTTACTTGGATTTCGACGATATTCCTAGAATAACATGCCTAATATTTGAAAATCACATATGAAGCTCGAAATAGTGCGGGGCCAGCAAAAACATAACCCACTTGTCAAGACAAGTAAAACAAAACCTATATTATTATACAAAATGGCGGGGTCGAAATTCAAACTAAAAACGAGTTTGTAAACTCTAATAGCTCAGAAAAATAAATATCTATACCAACACGTAGAGCACAGCTTATACATCAATTAGTACAAAATAGGGCTCACACAAACAGAGGAAAATAAAGAACTTTATACAACATGGAAACATCATTACAATTGCAAAATGAAGGATTATCCGGTAGAAACGATTTTAGAACCACCTGGATATGATTCCACGGAGTAAAAACTCAATGAAACCTCTTAATACACTAATTCAGCTATGGAAAAAGGAGAAATACCTCTGAACTTTCATCAAAAAATGAAGCAAGGAAATAAAATATATATAGGCCTGCCAGGTCTTCTATGCGATCACTGATAAGACCCATGCAATCGCAATCCCTAGCCACCTCAGCCTTGGCTATCACGTCCCACCTCCATACGATCATGATGAGCAAAGGGCCTAGTTTACTTGATTACAATCAAGGTTGCACTATTGCGATGTTTTGGCCTCCAACCATCCCCAATTTAAATAATTGAGGCTCAAAAAGGAATGAGGTCCAATTATAACACTCCATACATAAAATCTTTAAGTAATCAACATTCCGGACCCAACAGAAGCGATGTAAAGGCAATTCGGGCTTTTATAAGTCGAGTACACCCTAAAGAAGTCATAATTATAAAGGAACCGAACTATAAAAACTATCAAGGGCCCAACCTATCGATTCGACAAATTCATGAGCGACTTGAGGTAGGTACAAGAACGCTCTAAGTAGGGGAGAATTGCAAGAAAAACACAAAAATGACCTCGAGGTTCATTACATCATATTGTTATCACCATGGTGTAGGTATGGCCACTATGTAGCAATATCCTTTTCTGGTATTTAAATATTTGGGTATTGTGTGAACTCGTTATAACAAATTTACAATATTTTAGATATACCAAGTTATTTGAAATTATTTATAATAAAGCTTACCTCTTGAACTAATAATAATAATAAATTTCCAACATAGTTTGTACTCTATTTCTGATAAAATATTAATAGCTTATAACTTTTTGCAAAATAATAAGGTATGATACTAGATTATTTTAAAAGACTATTCCATAAACTTGTCAATAATTTAGGAAGATGCTAAAATATATTTCTTTTATTGTTATTAAAGAAAGGGACATAATTATTATTTAAAATAAAATAATCAATTTTAATGGTACGCATCACAACTGAAAGCCCCGGAATTCAAACCAAAAGTCCCTTTAGACTAAGGTCCATATTCCAGAGTTGAGGGAACTATCAGATTTTAATTTCAAACACGTTTTCAAGGAATTTATTCTCGAATTACCCAATTTCAAATTTAAAACTCCAAAATAGGGAATCAAGATAAACACAAAAAAACTGTCAGGGATCTGAACTACTGATCTCAGTAAGTCACAAATAACTTGGGGCAGTTACAAGAACACCTAAAAGAAAAGAAGTTGCAAAAATACAAAAATTACCCTGAAGGTCATTACAACAGTTTTTGGAAACCCGCCAATGGCCAAACATATAATATGGTTATTTTATGTTGTTCTAAAAACTGTCGTAATGAAGATTCCAAACAGCTAATTTGTCTTTTCCATTTGTAATTTATTTTTATATTTTGTCAATTATATTTTATACTCTGTCAAACACATCAAATTATAAACTATTTTATAATGGTTTTGTCACAAATATAAATAAAAATTAATTAAATAAATCATTCATAAAATATGAGAAGAATAAGAACCTAATGATTACATTATAGAGTTTATTAAAAGTTAAAGGAGTAAGTACTCTAAATCCATTGCATACAACAAAGAAAATAATAATGATAAATCCCATGATGTTCAGTAATCACTCCCATGAAGAAAATAATAATGATAAATCCCATGATGTTCAGTAATCACTCCCATGAACTTCTTTGTTATTTTTTGTTAGTTTTATTTGTTACTATAGAATAGCGATAGTAACAAAGGATTAATAGTAATTAATAATTACTATTAATAACATAATAAATTGAGAGCTAGTAACAAAGGATTAATAGTAATTAATAATTACTATTAATAACATAATAAACAAAGAGTAACGGTAGGATAATTACCATTAATGTGGTATCAACCGTTGAGGGAATCATTCCCAACTAATGAGGTCATGACTGTTAAAAAGAAAGTGGCAATAACCACTATGGAAGTTATTTTCCATTTATAGTACCCACTAAGGTGGTTGTTACAAGAACCAGCTATAAAAGTTCCAAGAGGAAAAAGAAAAAGGTACGCTCACGACACTACTCAAAAATACTATTGGAATTCACTTATTGCTAAGTACTAACTTAAGCATCAGAGAACTACCCCGGGGACCACCCTGGGCTTTGTTTTGCAGGCATTCACTCACATATTGTTGTTGATTGTGGTCACCAGGTGTATTTATCTTTTGTTATTGTGTTGGTGATCTTTTTAAGACTCATCAATTAGCATCGTCTATGGGGACCGAAAAACTAAGTTGCTCAAAATCAGCTCAATAGAAAATACGAACCAAGAACATGATGACCACAAGAAGAAAAACTGCAGGAGCACGAGACCTACCCGGAGGGGTAGAGGTCAGGTACGAACACAAATACGTGTCGACCTCCCAACTAAAAGAACCCTCAAAACCATCCCCTATTGATGTTCCTCTTGAGGCCACACAAAAATTCTCTTGAGACCTCTCGGAGTTGTTCTGGCACTGGTACGAACAACATCTGGAAAATAGGCCCCAAGACGAGATTATACCTAACCCTGGAGAGTCTCAGCAACATGAAGAGCCTCCATTAGAAGATCTTGAGTTAGATGACTCCCTTTCAAGTGATAAGCACCTATATCAAAAAAGAAGGAACGTGGTCTTAGCATAGGTACGATGCTGGGATGACAATCCTGGCAAAATTCGCAAATGATCCCGAGATCAGGTCAGGAAAGGAAGCCTCAGTGGAACTCCACAACAGAGTTTCATAAAAGATAAGATGGAAAAAATCTTAGGCCCTAATAAAATAGGTTCCATGATTACCCCGTTCACAGCAAGAATAACGAACACCCCTCTTCCTAGGGGGTTCAGTACCCCATTGTTAAAACCTTATGACAAAAGTACAGACCCCAGCGACTTTCTATTTCAGTTCAGGTTCCAGATGGAAAACCTCCAGTGTAACCTAGAACACATGTACAGAGTCTTTCCTGAGCTTCTAGCGGATCGAGCACACATATAGTTTAACGACCTCCCTCGAAACAGCATAACCTCCTTATGATATCTTGCCGAGCTCTTTTTTGCCTATTTTTACCAGAAAAGAAAGGCAGTAAAAAGCTCGATAGACCTCCTAGATATAAAGCAAAGAGGTGATGAAACTATAAGCACATAATTGGAGCACTTCATGGAGGAAAGATTGCATACGGAGGGCAAGACAGATCAACTTGTCATCTCTACCTTCTTAAGCTGGCTCCAGCCCAGATATCTCTATACCGAGCTAAGGCGCAACCCACCTTAGATTAAATAGGAGTTTTTTAGACTGGTACGAAGCTTTTCCATGACAAACAAACCTAATAAAAAGAAGAGAGAGGAAATAGGCTTAAGAAAGAGGCCTAGTGAAGGAAGACCCCCGGTGAAAAACGCCTTTGACAGGCTAGGTAAAGGGAGGATTAAGCCAAAATTTGCTAAAGGTAGATGACGCAGCTGATCAAAACTATGTCATAGATCTTCGCACTCCACTATGACATGCTGAGGCCACTACCAGCACTACAAGCGCTACCCCATAAGCGATCTCGGAGTAATTTGTGTCACTATCACAATGACCATGGTCACGACATGGAGGCATGCAAGGATCTCATGAAAGAAATTGAGGAATGTACCAGGTGAGGTATGCTAACGCAATAAACCTCAGCCATCAGTGGGCCTTCTTAAAGTCAGGGTTGACGTGGCAGAGGAGGCTAATGGTATAACTCGGTGGGAGGGGGTCGAGGTCAACCCTATCGTAGGTAGGATCCCTCACAGAACCAGTACTCTGCTCGATAGTATCAGGACCAGGGGGGGTCACACCAATCCCAACCGCATCCCCATAGCCCAGAACCAACAGAATGGGAATCCGATCCAAGCTCCACCACCTCCCAGGACCAGCATAACCATGTGACAGGGGTGATACATGCCATATTTGGATGGTCCTTGGAAGGGGTATCGCAAGTCGCCTTAAAATCTCAGGCTAGGAGGATACCCACAGAAGAACCACGAAAGAAGAGGTTCAAGTCGGGGGAGGTCATCACGTTCTCAGAGAATGACATTGTCCCTGAATCCATGCCCCACACCAATGCCCATGTAATCATATAGTGATGGCTAATAAGGAGGTACATCAGGTATACATGGAAAATGGGGTTGCAATAAGCATTTTCTTCTCATCCTTTTTTAAATAGCTCGGCATCAACCGAGGTAATCTTTGGCGGAGCAGTCATCCCCTCCAGACGTTCAAACAAGGAGAGGTTATGCCTGAAGGGACCATTTGGATACCAGTAACAGTGGGGACCGTCCCTACTATCAACACCATGATGGTGGAGTTCTACGTGGTGAACGACCCGCCTCCCTACAATGTGATCCTGGGGCGAGACTGCTTGACCCCGGCTAACACAGTCTACTCATCGTACCACCCCATTATAAAGTTCCCTACCGAATAGGGGATAGCTTCTATCTGAGGTGACCAGTAGGTCTCAAGACGATGAGAATTGCACTAAAAAGAAAGGTACCTAACGTGAATAAATAGCAATTACTGGAGGATCCACCTCGACCTCAGGAGAAGACACATGTCATCCCGTCTGGGGAAGCGGATGATGAGGTAATAGATGTCTCCCTAGACCTTGAATTCCCTAAAAGAAAAGTGATATAGGCTCATCTCAAAACACCACCCTCCATTAAAGGATGATCTCCTTACTATAGAAGTTCAAAGATGTCTTCACCTGGTCCCTTCGGGATATGAGGGGAGTATCCCCCAAAATAATGGTCCACAGGCTGAGGTTGGGGAACTATTGGTAGCGGACATTCTCTTTGAAGTAAAATACCCAACCTTTATTTCCAACCCTGTGATAGTCAAAAAGGAAGGGGGTGGATGGAGAATGTGTGTCAACTACACCAACCTGAAAAAGTACTTCCTAAAGGATTGTTACCCCTTGTCAGTCATAGATCAGAAGGTAGAGGTGGTATCGGGGTACGAACTTTAGAGTTTCCTTGAACTGTACAAAGGTTACCACCAAGTGCTATTTGACGAAGCAGACACTGCCAGAATGGCCTTCATTACAAACTGGGGGACCTTTGCTTACAAGAAGATACCCTTTGGGCTAAAAATGCAGGGGCTATATACCAAAGGTTAGTGGATAAGATACTCAGTCAGCAGGTCAGAAAAATAGTAGAGGTCTACGTAGCTGACATAGTCGTCAAAAGAAAGACTCTGAAAATAGGCTTGGAAGACCTAGAAGAAATCCTACAACTTCTAAGGCATACCAGGCTGAAGTTAAACCCGACGAAGTGTTGTTTTTGAGTCAGCTCGGGAAAATTCCTAGGATACATGGTATCCAAGAAGGGGTAAGTGTAAAACCCTCAAAAATCAAAGTGGTAGTGGAAATGAGATCTCCAAAATGCTTAAAAGATATCCAGAAATTAACAGGTGTCTGGCTTCACTAAGCCGATTCTTGTCCAAATCTGCTGAGAAACAATTGCCTTTCTTTCGGGTCCTAATAAATGCCAAGAACTTCCAATGGATAGATGAATGCCAAATGGCCTTTGAGGACCTAAAACGACATCTAGTAACACTACCCGCCCTGACCATACCTAAGCCATGAGAGATGTTATACCTCTACTTGGCCACCGCAGAAGAGGCAGTCAGTGCGGTCCTTGTCATGGAAGACGGAGGGACTCAGAAACCGGTTTACTTCGTTAGATGAGCTCTGTATGAAGCTGAAGTAAGGTACTTACCTATAGAAAAATGGTGCTGGCACTAATAACGACAACTCAGCAACTTCATCCCTACTTCCAAGTACACCCCATTTGTGTGCTGACTGACGTACCCCTTAAAAAATACTACTAAAGCCAGAAGCATCTAAGAGATTGATAAAGTGGGCAATCAAACTTAGAGAGCATTAAATTAACCACAAACCTAAGAAAGCCATAAAAGGCCAAGCTTTGTTAGATTTTCTGGTAGAGATGAATCCAGCCACCTCGGAATCAATCGAACCACCTCTAACAGAACTGGAGGTCTTCGCCCAAAGCACCTCAGGACACTTTTTTCATGTATGTAGACGGGGCCTACGCACTACAATTCACTTTCAAAACCACAACCCACGCGGATAAATATGAACCGCTGATAGCAGGCCTTCGCCTAGCTCAAGGGTTAAAGTGGAATCAATTTTCATCTTTAGCGACTCCCAGGTCATGGTTAATCAGGTAAAGGGCACCTATGAAACAAAAGAAGCCCAGTTGAAAAAGTACTTGGAGATAGTGAAGGGACTGCTTGAAAATTTGCCTATATCCAAATAGTCAAAGTCCCCAGAGGTGAAAACACCAGAGCAGATGCCCTTAGCAAACTGGCATCCTCTGATGAAGTTGGGAAAAACAAGAAGGTATTGGTTGAAGAACTCCACCACCCAAGTATTAATGAAGTTAGCATCTCGGTGATAGACGAGGTAGGCAACAATTGGATGACCCCTATCATAATATACCTCACCTCAAGAAAGGTGCCCCCAAATTCGGATGAAGCCAGACGACTTTGCCTCAAGGCCCTGAGGTATGTACTAAATAATGCTATACTTTATAAGAGATCTTTCTTACAACCCCTTCTGACGTGTGTGGGACCGATCCAAGCCAATTACACAGTAGCGAGGTCCATGAAGGATCATGTGGCTACCACCAAGGGGCAAGAGGTTTGACAAAAAAGATCCTGAGATGGGATTACTACTGGCCTATCATGGTGTATGAGGCACGTAACTTTGTCCAGAAGTGTCCAAAGTGCCAACTCCATGCACCAATCACCAGGTAACCATAAATGGACTTGATTATGATACAGGGTTCCTAGCCCTTCACCCAGTGGGGGATTGATATTGTAGGGCCTTTTTCTGAAGTTCCAGGAAGGGTAAAATTCTTTGTAGTGGCCATAGACTTCTTCACCAAATGGGTAGAGGCAGAAACCTTAGCCATAATACTAGGAAAATGATCTTAAACTTTGTATGGAGAAACATTGTGTGCCGTTTTGGAGTGCCCAATAAAATCATCTCAGACAATAGAAAGCAATTCACAGATGATCCATTCAAGCAATAGTGTGAAGAGATGAAAATCACACAACAATTCACCTCCATTGCGCACCCTCAGGAAAACGTCAAGTCGAAGTAATGAATAGAACACTAGTACAAGGCTTGAAAATGAGGCTAGAAAAACCAAAAGGGGATTGGGTGGAAAACCTATCAAACGTCCTATGGGCATACAGGACCACCCCAAGAACACCTAATAGAGAAACCTCTTTCAGCTTAGCATATGAAGCGAAAGTAGTAATTCCAGTTGAGATTGGAGTACCAAGCCCAAGAGCATTGCATTATACTGAACTCTCCAACGAAGAAGGGCTAAGGCTAAACCTCGACCTACCAAAGGAAAAAAGGGAAAATGCAACTATCTCTTAGGCAAGATACAAACAAGCCATGGCCAAATGCTACAATGATAGGGTAAGGAATACGCAGTTCAGCCCAGGCCAATATGTCCTAAGATGGAATAACGCCAGTCGAGCTGAAAAGATGGGGAAGTTAGAAGCAAATTGGGAAGGCCCTTACATAGTGGTTGAATCCTCTAGAGTAAGGAACTACAAACTAGCAAGACTAGA
>JBDJHY010202882.1:0-11577 GCA_039654485.1 Withania somnifera | reverse complement strand
GCTAGCAGTAATAACGGTCGGGTTCCTGTACTCGGATCTGCACATATGCAAGTGTAGTATGAGTACAAGCTACTGAAGCAACCTGTACCCAGTATGCTTTGAGGGCCCACTAGGCACATAAAATAACAGAATACAATAAAAGGGAAATAAAATTAATTAGCACAAGGAAATCTAGCTACTCAAATAAGAATCGGGTACAACTAGACATGTATCGCTAGCTAATCACATAATGGATCTTAGGCAATAAAAGAAACATACCCAGAATCCTTGCAATAATATATGTGAATAATAATACAGTAAATACGAGTCAAAAAAAGACAGGAGAAGAATATGGACAGTAATACTAGTAACCTTAAGTAAAGGTTGAATCAATGAATAATAATGTAACGCACAATATCCTATATAGCATAAAGTGTCCATTAACCAACAATAACAACTAGCAGTAATAACAATAATAAAATAATGCAAATAAACGGTGACGAGTCCAAAAAGAAATACAGATCACACCAAAACATACTCATCGTAGGCCTTTATTTCAGCTAGGGAACACTAAAGAAAAACAAGTGCAGAAAAGTAAATACAAACATATGAAGTAACCACTCCTATGTACGCATCCCCTTGGATACCCGTAGGCTCAGCAGGCAGAACCCATGGAAGGCTAACCTAAATATTCCCAATATATCTCTCCGTCTTCCATATACCCCCTCCATATCATCCGTAGCCCGGAGGCAAGTTCCATGAAATTATGTCACCACATACAATCTCTAGATTTATCATAGCCTCACATCCCAAATCTCAGAGCCTCAAGGGTCTTATAATCTGGCATCAAAGTCTCATATTGATAGTATCATCAAGTCGTACTCAGAAAGTCATGGCATACAACACCTGTATATCATAGTATCATCTAAAGTCCTCAAGGGAAGTATATCAAAATCCTCTAAACTAGTGTATGAAATAGTTTTGAACAGTTGTACTCACTACTGTACGATGACGGACTCAAGTGCCAATGGCTATACTCACTGTCGATCTGGGTCGGTCTCAAATTCCAGCATTTATTAGTTAAATGACATTTCTCAATACTAGGATGTAAAGCCTGGGATAAAATAAGAAAATATAGCATTACCGGGTGCTCGATACTATCTGGAGTCTAATACATTAAAGAGGCTATTTATTTATATTATTATTAGGTATTCCAAGTTGTCACTTTATGTCATTGTTGTCTTTATTACCAAATTAGTCTCTAGCCTCCAAGGCTCAATAATCACGATGATACTGACCCAGACCCAATGCACTCTTATCGAAGCCAAAATCCCAACCTCTTGTTTCATGAATGCAAAACATATCAACAAGTATATACATATGAACATGTAATATCAACTACCTATGCCTTGCACAAGTATCTCTAGACACTTTCTAAGTCACACGCACCATATCAGTCGGATGCCAACCTAGGACGGATGAAAGAACGGTACAGGATCACCATGTCCACCTAGCTACCCAACCACGGATGCTATTTAGTAATTACTATTAAAGCTATAATCCCAAAGATATCCCCAAGGAGCCTACTTGTCCTCCGACAATAATGCATTGCAAATTCATGAATCTTACTCCGAATGATATCAAACAAGCTCCAAATGATATGAAACTTGATTCAATGTATTGTATATATTAATAGAAGTCTAAATGCATAACTTGTGCTAAGCTCCGGACTGGGTCTAAAATCGAGCCGAAAATGGATTTGAAAAGGGTTTGCAGGGCCCATAAGTGGGATTGAAAATAAATTTCTCTACTGGGTTCCCAATATTTCTAGGAACCCATGATCAAATTTTGAGCACAATTCAAGTGCGGGAAGGGCTTCATAACAGCCCATGCAAATTTAAATATAACGGGGAAAAATATGATTTTTATGGATTGAACATTGGAATTTCGGTGTATTAATGATACAAGAAGCAAAATATACTAGGGAAATGAATAATTACTCAGTAATATTAGGATTATGGCATAGTTTTATAAACTTCATCAATTGGAGTTCATTGATGGAGACACCCTGGAATTTCACTAATTAAAGGAGAAGAAGAACTTACTGGAAGTAGGGACGATGCAAGGAATCTTTTGAGAACTTTATCTTCAAGATTGGAAGGGTTTTCCACATGTTTATTCCTTAGAATTGGGAGAAAATTCAATTTTTGGGTTTTCTAAATGGAATAACTGAAGGGGTTGCAACTATTTAATGATATTGCAATTCTCACTAGGGCACCTCCAGGGGTCGCTGGGGCGAGAAAATGGGTGCAAGGGCGAAGTCTTCTACGGTGGCCTTTGGTTGCACGGGCAAGGTCCCCTGGGGTGTCCCTGCCCTCGCAGGTGTGGCCCCCTCTTTGCAGGGGTGGTCTATGTTTGCAATTTCTCACCATCTCAAATTAGGAACTCAGATAGGTATAGAATAAGTTTTTCAAGTTCAATTTCGATAAACAAAATATGTAAACAACATGGAAATGAAATTTCGGATCCAACGGAATCGTGTAAATGGTCATCCGAGGTCATTTAATAAAAATGGCCCCTCAAACCAAAGATATCCAAAAATGAACTACTCCACCAAGGTACTCAAAATTACGTCGGGCATACTAACATAAACACCAACACTCTTACTAGCCTTATTCACTATTTAATAGATGAAGGAAGCATCAAAATTCCGATCCGACACTCCAAACATCAAAACATCACCCTAGCTCCACTTTAGGCCATAAACTTAACTAATTTTCTAAAATGGGCATAAATTGCAAACAAAATTCCAAAATACAAACTTAAGGTCAATCTTGACTTTGTTTGGCATTCTAGAGCTAAAAATACTATCAAAATTTAATTTTGAGCTCGTTTTAAAGGAAAATTGACTTTGATTGATGAATACTTAGTGTTATGTTCTGAAACAAGCAATTTGAGATAATTCTCAACCGAGCCGCCAGAGATTCAAACTACCGGTCCCAGCAAGTCACAATGACTTGGGGAAACTACTGAAAGGCTCTAGAATGCAAAATGTTGGATATTTATAATAAATGATCATGAGGGTCATTATACAACTAGATTTCTTAGATCATGATGGCACCTGCTATACCAACAGTAGGAGAACCAACCCTGTAGTCCAAAGACAAAGCCAAAGTCGAGAACTACTACATCAAAAGTAGAAAGCACAAGTATAATAACAATATATGAATGAAAGCAAAATATAAAGAATAAACAATTCTCAAAACTCGTATCAGTGTAACACAAAACATCTAAGTAAGAATAATGAATTAAATGTCTAATACAAATGTATCTCCAAACTTACATGGAGGTCTAAAACCAATGCTAAATAAAACCAGGAAAATTTGGATGCCGAGATCACCATAAGTCTCTAAAAAATCAATAGGATCTGCATGAACAATGATTTTTGAATAAAGGTCGGTCACCTATACTAGAATATGCACATGGGCAAGTGTAGTACGAGAATAATTTGTTGAAGCAACCCGTAACCAGTAGGCTTCAAGGGCCCACTAGGAACATAACAATAATAAAAGAAGTAAATAATAGAAAATATTAAAGTAGGGTTATAGAAGCAAACAATATATCATGGATCTAGCTACTCAGATAGGGATCAAGAAACAAATAGAATATGTTTCTCTAGCTAATCATATAACAAGATTTCAGGAAATAAAGAAAGATGTACCCGGAATCCTTACAATAGCATATGTTAATAATAACAATAATTAATCATGATTCAAGAGAAGACAGAAAGAGAACATGGAAGGTATACCAGTAACCTCAAGAAAGGGATGAATGAATGAATAATAATATAACGAACAATATCCTACATAACACGAAATATCAAGTAACCAATGTGAACAACTAAGAAGTAGTAACAGTACTATAGTAATGCATATAAATGTTGTCAAGTCCCCCAGAAAGAAGTGCAGCATACATAGAAAACACACTCACACATAGGCATCCACATACTACTAGGGGTACACTGAAGAAAACAAGTATAGAAAAGTAAATACATGCCATGAAGTAACAAGTCCTGCGTACATTCCTCCTCTGGTACCCATAGGCCCAGCAGGTAGAATCCATGGAAGGATACCCTAAGTGTTCTCAGTATATCTCTCCTCCTTACTATACCCCCCTTCATGTTACCGTAGCCCAGAGGCAAGGTCCAGGGTGGTATTCCACCACGTACAATCTCTAACGCCACCATAATCTCACATCCTAAATCACAAAGCCTCAAGGGTCTCACAGTCTAGCATCTAATTCCTCATAATAATAATATCATCAAGCCGTGCTCGGTAAATCATGGAGTCTAACGCCTCAATGTAACGGTATCACCAACATCCTCAATAGAAAAGTTATTATAAAAGTCTCCACAACTAATAAGTGTGATAAATGTCAAAAAGTTGTACTCACTGCCGAATGGAGTCATTCTTAAGTCCCAACATTAATTACTCAAAAGATATTTCCCAGTGCCAGGGTATAAAGCCTAGGCTAAAACAAGTAGAAATAGTGATACTGGGCGCTTGATACACCGTCGAGTCTAAAATGGTTAAAAGGTTATATATTATTATTATAATATTCCTAATTATTATCTTATATCATTATCCATCATTATTACTAAAATCATGCCTAGCCTCCACGACTCAATAATCATGTGGTGGTACTGTCCCAACCCCAATGCACTCTCAATGGAGCCAAAGGACCAACCTCTCATATAATGTATGCACAACATATCATCAAGTATATATACATGAAATAACAACCATCTATGCTCGAACATGTATCACTGGGAAAATCCTAAATCACAGGCACCATACAAATCAGGATGGAAAAATATATATCAAACGAAGGAGTGGATGAAGGAACAAACAAGGTTACTATGACAACTTAACTACCTAACCCACAGATTCTATTTAGTATAATTATTAAGGCTATAAACCTAGAGATTGCCCCACAGAGCCTACCTATAGTCCTACAATCACGCGTTGCAAACTTGCAAAGGCTACTCTGAAAGATATCAAATGAACTCCAATTACTACGAAACTTGTGAAATAGGCTTTCACATATCAATACGAGTAAATGGTATAATTTATGCTAAGTTATCGACTGGCCTAAAATACGGCCTAAAGGGCCCGTTTGTCAGAACTAACAATAAAGTTTTCCACGGGGTTTCAATGTTATCTGGAACTCGTGCTCCAAAATTGAGCAATATTTGAGTAAGGGAAGACCATTGAATAGCCCGGAAAAATTGAGTATTAAAGGGGTTAAATATTTGATTTTTATGGAATTGTATGTTGAATTTTGAAAACAAAATGTTACTATGAAGTATAATAGCCCTAAAGATCAAGGATTTAATCAACAACCTTTGATATAATTGATGAAATCAAGAATGGAGGAAAACTCTAATTTTCATAAAATCCAACAGATGAAATTACTTACCGAAGGTGAGGATGGCATATGAGATCTTCAAGGAACTTTTCAATGGAGTTTGGGGAAGTTTCCAAGACAATTTATACAAAAGTTTAGAGAAAACGAAAGGGAAGTTAATGAAATAATAACCCAAAAATGGGTGGGAAGATGAAGAAATAAGCATTAGGTACCTATTTATTTGACAAAAGTGTCGATAAATCGGCACCCCTGGTAACTGGAAGGCACCAATTTATCTAGAAAAATTGCCAATTTATGGGTAATTTTGTCCTATTTATCAGCCCAGCCGATTTATTGGCCCTTGCCAATAAATTGACATTTTGACAGATAAATTGGTCAAAGCCTTCACCAGCAAAACAACATTCTGAAATTTTAACCGAGGGTCAGACAATGAAATAGAGTCCAATTTTAGATAAAACAAAATATGTATTTTATGCAAAAAACACATGCAGACTCAGCGAAATCGACGAAATTAACATCAAAGGTCATTTGAGTTAAAATGACCCCCAATCATTACCTAGTCAAAACGAGTAGCTTTCCACCAACCAACTCAAATCGAGCACAGACACCTTGGGAAGCATGCCAAGGGTAAAACTAGCCTAAAATCACCATTCTGAAGCTAATGGAAGCATCCAAAATTTGATCCGACACACCAAACACCAAAATGCCTCCCAAGCTCAAAATTAGGCCTTAAACTTAACTAAAATCCACAAATAAGCATAAATAGCAAATGAAAACTCCAAACCATGAACTTGAGGTCAATCTTGACTTTGTTTTGCATTCTAGAGCTAATGGAACTGTTGTAATTTAATTCCTAGCTCGTCTTGAAGGAAAGTTGACTTTGGTTGACGAGTGCTTAGTTTAGGCTGTAAAACAGGAAATTTGAGATATTTCTAAATCGAGTCACCAGGGAACTGAACTACCGGTATCAGCAAGTCATAAATGACTTGGGGAAGCTACTGAAATGCCTTAGAAGGCAAAATTTTGTATATTTCTCATAAATGAACATGAGGGTCATTACAATATACACTACTAAAAGGACTTACATCCTCGATAGTCAAGTAAAAGTAGGAAATTAATAGGAGGAGAATGTATCTGATGTCTAAAACAGCTGCGGATACTGCTTTCGTATCTTACTCTCGATCTCCTAAGTAACTTCCTCAATCGGATTGTGCCTCTGTTGCACCCTAACCATTGGAATCTCTCTAGATCTCATCTTTCTTACATCCTTAGCCAAATTTTTGTAGGCTCCTTAACAAAGAACAAATTCTCATCTAGCTGCACCGAATCCTCTTGAAGTACATAAGACTCATCAAGAATATACTGCTGCAACATCGAAACATAGAATACTGGATGAATAGGAGATAAATTTTCCCTAGGAGGTAAGTTTATCAGATAAACGATAGGAAACATCACCAATTCTCTCCAAAATTTCAAATGGTCTAATATATATAGGACTTAGTTTTCCTCGCCTACCGAAACTCATCACACCGTTCATAAGAGATACCTACAGAAACACTCAATCACCAACTCAAAACTCCAAGGTACGAAGCTGGCAATCAGCGTAGATCTTCTTCCCACTCTGCACTGCCCTCAATATATCTTGAATAAATCAAACCCGATCAAGAGAATCACGCAACAAATCTGAAGACTAGACTCTTGCCTCAAAACCATCAAACCATCCAATAGGAGACCTACACCGCCTACCTACAATGCCTTAAAAGGTGCTATCTCAATGTTGCAAGGATAATTATTATTATAAGTATATTTTGTTAGTGGTAAGTGCTGATCCTAAGCACCACTAAAAGTCTATCACACAAATCCACAACATATCCTAGAATATTTGAATAGTCCGTTCAGAATGGACGTTGGTCTGCGGATGAAATACAGCACTCAAATAAACCTCGATACCTATGTCCCACTGAACAAACCTCCAAAACTACAAAGTAAACTGGGTGCCTCTGTCTAGAATAATAGATACAGGAAAACCATTCAACCGAACCACCTCATGAATATAGATTTGAGTCAAATGCTTAGCATTATAGGAGCAGTGAGTAGGATTAAAAAGCCCTAACTTAGTCATCCTATCAACAATGACCCAAATAGTATGATGCCCTCTGCTAGTCTGAGGCAACCCAGAAATAAAGTCCATAATCACCCACTCCCACTTCCAAGCCAAAATAGGGAGTCTCTGCATTAAGCCACCTAGTCTTCGATGCTGATACTTTACTTGTTGATAGTTCAAACAATTGGACACATACTCAACAATGTGCCTCTTCATCCCACTCTACCAATACAACTGTCACAAATCACGATACATCTTTGTTGCACTTGGATGAATAGAATACCTGGATCTATGAGCCTCTCGCAAGATCAACTGCACCAAGTCATCAACCCTTAGGTACATAAATGCGAGCATCATACTAGACCACCCTATTTGGATGAATAGAAGCCCTATCGGTCTCTTCAGCTAATACCTGATTACGAAGAGCAACTAAATTCTTATCCTCGAAATGCTACTATCGGATCTGATCTATCAAGAAAGATCTGGTCTCAACACATGCTAATACTCGCATGGGGTCTGACAGATCAAGTCTAACCAAACAACTAGCCAAAGATTGAACCTCCACCACCAATGGCCTCTTTGAAACTAAAAAGGCTACAAAGCTTCCCATACTAACTATTTTCCAGATCAAGGCATCTGCATAATGTTTACCTTGCCAGGATGGTATAAAATGGAAATATCATAGTCTTTCAGCAACTCGATCCACCTTCACTGCCTGAAATTCAACTTTTTCTGATTCATAATATACTGTAGACTATGATGGTCAGTAAAAATCTAGCATTAAACCCCGTACAAACAATGCCTTTAAATTTTAAGCGCAAAAACTATTGCTGCCAATTTCAATCATGAATGGAGTACCTACACTCATAGACCTTCAGATGCCCGAAGCATAATAGATCACTCAACCTTTTTGCATCAGAACATAACCCAAGCTAATAATAGAAGCATCACAATACACGAAAAATCAAAGAATCCCTGACCCTCAACTAGAAAGGCCAATACTGGTACTGAAGTCAACAAGTCCTTGAGCTTCAAAAATATCAATTCACAATCATTAGACCACTGAAAGGCAACATCCTTTCAAGTTAATTTAGTTAAGAGCATCACAATCAGTGAGAATCCCTCCAAACAACACCGATAATATCCAGCCAAACCAATGAAACTCTGAATTTCAGAAATAGAAGTCTGCCTCAGCCAATTTCCCACTGCCTAAATCTTTGTTGGATCAACTTTAATTCCATCCTTGGATACTACATGCCCCAAAAAATTCAACGGAACTTAGCATGAAGCATGTATTCTCCCAGTATCTGAAGAATCAATCTCAAATGCTTCTCATGGTTGAACTTACTCTATGAATACACCAGGATGTAGTCAATAAAAACAATCATGAATGAATCCCAGTAGGGATTAAGCACCCTATGCATCAAGTCTATGAAGTTTTCAAAGCATTGGTCAGACCAAAGGACATAACCTAAATTAGTAGTGACCATAACAAGTCCTAAACAATGTCTTAGGTATATCCTTTGTTCAAATCCATAATTGATGGTAAACGGATCTCAAGTCAATCTTAGAGAACACTACATCTCCCTAACGATGATTGTTATCATCAATCCTCGGCATAGGATATTTGTTCTTCACTTTGATTGTTCAACTACCTATAATCAATGCACATTCTCATGGTACCATATCTTTTCTTCACAAATAGGACTGGTGCACCCTAAGGTGACACACTGGAGCGAACAAACCTTATATATAAATCTTAGATCTGAACCTTTAACTCTCTCAACTTTGCAGGATCCATACGATAAGAAGCAATAGAAATGGGCTTAGTGCCTGACTCTAAATCAATAGAAAAGTCAATATCTCTCTCTGGTGGTAGGCCTGGTAGGTTGGTCGAAAATACATCAAGATAATCAAAAACAATAGGGACAGACTCAGGAGTAGGAATGTCATAATGAATATCATGAACATATGCAAAATATACTAAACACCCTCTCCCTACTAAACTGAAGGTAAGAAATAAACTTTGTCAGTACACGGCTACTAGAATTAGAGATGAACTAGGTACTGCTAAGGTAACGATCTTGGAATAGCAATCCAAAATTGCATGATGAGGTTACAACCTACCCATGCCCAGAATAACATCAAAATTAACCATGTCTAGAAGCATTAAGTCAGCCCAAGTTTTTAGCCCACTGATAGAGACCGTGCATGACCGGATCACTCGATCCACTTCTAAAGAATCCTCCACATGGGTAGAAACACCCCTGGATATAGATAACACATCATTGGGAAACCCCAAACTAGGTACAAAATATGATGATATATTTGAGCAAGTAGATTTAGGGTCAAATAAGGCTGACGCAGATATAGAGCACACAAAAAATAAAGTATGTAATAATAGCATCCGATGTCATAGCCTCAGGTCTAGTAGTAAAAGAATATAACTGGCGATCACCACCATAAGGACCACTACCGCGACCATCTCCCCTACCACTATGATAACCACCTTGTGCCCCACCTCTAGCTGACGAAGACACTGATCTCAAAGGCTTTGTATTTACTAACGAGCAGGTTGAAAAGTGCCCCTCGACGGACAAGATCTAGCATAATGGCCTATATTTCCACACCTAAAACACGGCCCATATGGCCCACTATATTGGGAACCTCTACCAGAACCCATCTAGCTACCATATGATGCTGGAGAAGGAGATGAAACCTGTAAATATGCCTACACTAGCCTGCTGGACTGACTCTGTGCATGCTGAAATTAAATACGACCCTAAGAATGGGACCCACTATAACCTTCCTGATGCCTCTGCCTCTTCATATTGCGTTGATGCGACTCACGATAGAGGGCTTCCATAGAATTAGCATGATATACCACCACCTCAAACGAACTACAAAAAGATACTAGCAATGTTATATCCTCACAGAGTCGGTCTCTCAACCCATATGTAGACACTGTGAACTCTCTCCACCTTAGTAGGCATAAACTCCACACCATAAACTAACATCTAGTGGAATTGAGCCTCATACTCCGCCACCGTCATCTTTCCCTACTCAAGCTTCCTAAGCTCTTCTCTTACGCACTCTTTCTCGGCCCTTGATACAATTTTTCTCATGAAAACCTCATAAAACTCAGCCTAAGTTGGCTGGGAAGAACCTGCTGGTATGCATACCACAAAAGCTCTCCACCACTGCTTAGTTGCACCATGCATCTGATAGGTGGTACAAGCTACACTGTGGGTCTTCAACACCCTATGTTCGTTAACCTTTCTTAATACTTAACAATAAACTCATGTTCTTCTTCCCCTGGAACTCCAGCTAATTGAGGGGGATCCCACCTCAGAAATCTAGTCAGGATCTTCTACTCTAAATTTTTCATGGTTGTTTGCTGCTTAACAATAGGAGAAACAACCAGTACTGGGAGGACCTGAGAAGGTGTAGCGATATCTGCTAGAAAAATAGGTTGAACTGGCTGTACTGTAGGGACTACAAATGTAGGTTCTGGTGCTGGAACCTGTGTTTGTGTCCCATTTGCAGGGGAACTACCATAGACACTGAGTAATTGCCATAAGATGTTACGAATTTCTAGAGAAGGTGCTGCAACAGGCACTGGAATAGGTGCTGCAGTTGGGTACTACAACAAGTGTTGGCAATACTGATGGAACCTCAAAAATAGTAGCAGGGAGTAGGTACTTCCACAGGTGCTCTAGCTATCTTCCTTGCTGCTGATGAACGTGTATGAGGCATCTTTGAAAGAGTGATGGTAATAAGTGAGAACCTTCAAGAAACATCAAGGATGTACGCATGATACAGGATCCAAAAGAAAGAGTATTTTCCTGAATGTCACTATAGCATCCCGAGGATAAGAAACGAACGTCTCTACGCCAATTCGCAAGACTCTAACAGAAATTGGTTTTGTACACTAACACCGATGAACTTAGGGCTCTGATACTAATTTATCACGACATGATTTCTCAAATCATGATGACACCTACTATACCACCAGTAGGAGAACCAACCCTATAGTCCAAAACCGAAGTGAAGAACTACTATATTAA
>JBDJHY010202872.1:0-11577 GCA_039654485.1 Withania somnifera | reverse complement strand
CATGTCATGTTCTTTTTAAAGTTATTGTTACGATGTAGAATTGATGGGTTATGTTATAGATTACTTACTTTTCTTGATATTTGTCTTTTTTCTTTTTGTTTGATGCCAAATTATTTGTAATTTATTAGGTTATAACTGAGAACAAATTCATCAATTGCCGCGACATGTTCAACAACTGCTGAAAATATAAGAAGCGTTTCAACAATTGTTGTATAAGTTCGGTGATTGCTGAGTTTGTTTTCAGTTACAGCTCAAATAATTGCTTGAAAATTACTGCATCTGACAAATAAATTACACCAGTTAGTTGCAGTTAGTAGCTTAATAAAATGTACAGAGAATCATACAATCACTTTTCTTAAACTTACAATATAGGTTTTTCAACACCATCAATTGGTGAAAAAACATTCAATTGGAAAAGCATTCAATATAGGTTTCTATGGAGCATTCGCTCTGAGCATGTTGTTCTTTTGTGTCCAAACATTTTACATATGTAACATTTAAAATTTATTTTTTCTTTTTGAAAATGATTCTCCAATTGATTTTCGTCTCTTTTTCTGCTTTCTTCCCTACCTGTCTGGCTCAATATACAGAGGAAGTATTTTCCTTTATAAAAATTCCCTATAAATTATCAAAGGATCTTCTAACGACATGAATTTTAATTTCCTCTGAGATGATAAAAGGTACGACTCTACCAAAAAATATTGAGAAGCGTACTCATAAATACGTCTTTTGAAATCATTACCATATTAACAGCAGAGCGCTGGCATAACATGTGCGCAAGGTGCTTTGTTAAGGTAAAATATTCTACAGCTGCAGGATTTGGAAGACAAATCAACCCTTGCAACTGTGTAACCTCTGTTGACAGTGAAATCGTAGTTTGATGAACCAATAGCTTGTTCCCCAACTCAATATTCTCAGCAATCTCCCTTTCTTTCGAAGGGATAAACAAGGTTGATGCATTGAAGAACTCATTATGCCTCTAATAAAATTTTCTTCAAATTTCCTACTTATTTCATCAAAAAACGCTAATAGGACACTCTCTTCAATTAAGAGACATTGAGTTAAAGCTTATTCCCTAACTCAATATTCTCAGCAATCTCCGTTTCTTTCAAAGGGACAAACAAAGTTGATGAATTGAAGAACTCATTGCGCCTCTAATAATTTTTTTTTAAAATTTCCTGCTTGTTTCATCAAAAAACGCTAATGGGATACTCTCTTCCATTAAGAAACATCGAATTAAATGAATCAGCAATATTTATCGTCATAATTTAAAACTTATAAAAAATAAAACCAAATTAAAACTGTTAATGATATGAAAGTAGTTGCTGAAAAATATGCAGCAACTTGCTGAATATTTTTAGCAATTGTGTAAAATTACTCAGCAACTGAGAATTTTTTAGCAATTATGCTTCTTATATTTTTAGGAACTGCTGAATTATTTTCAGCAACTGTTGAATATCTGTTTATCAATTATTGATTATTTTCAGTAATTGCTAAAAAAATCAGCAATTATAGTAACTGTTCAAAGTCAGCAATTACAGTACCTATTTACTTGAAATAATGTCCTGCTCCATTTGTGAAATTCGATGTGCTGAAGGCTTTCGGAGGCCGGTGGAACAATATCCCTTATTTGATGAAGAACTCATCTTCGGTATACACTTCTGTTGCTTTATAAAAGTGGTAGATGATTGTGCCATTGTGAAAATTGATTCAAATATTTTCTCTGAGGCATGCAACAACCATAACGATCTTTAGGAAACACAAGCTCAACTATCTTTTTGATAATTGGATGTCTATCAGAAATTGTGCACAATTCAGGTTTATCATCGACAAACCTTCTCATTTGCTGGAAAAAGTATCGGTAAAAGGCATCACACCCGGAGTCAATTGCACAAAATGCCAATAGAAAAATATGATTTTTGGTATCTTGTGCTACGACAGACACTAACACTCCTTTGTAGTGCCAGTTAAGAATTTTCTGTCCACAACTATAACTTTCCTGATTTGGTTAAAACCACGAGTATAGGGTCCATAGTGTTGACACTCAATTTTTACCCTCCTCTAATTAATAACTAATAAGCCTGTATTTTTGAAAACCTAAATCATTTAATTGAATTACTCCCAAAAAATTTACTGAGTTCAAAATACCATATATTTTTTTATTACTAAAAATGACTTTTATTAAAATGAACATCTCTTTTGAAAGTTGCAAGACTATGAAAATATGTATACACTATACAAGCATATATATATATATATATATACATAAGGGTATAATTTTAAAAAACGCTTTATAATTTTTAGAATATGATGTGTATACAAGTCAAGATATACACTAATACATAATTTTCTAGTAAATACATAATTCACATATGATATACAAAATTATGTATACTACCGATTAATTACCTGAATTTTTTTTTTGTTAATTGATTATTTAAAACTCAAAATCAATTTAAATAAACCGAGATTGATTCTATAAAGGCTATTATTTATTCTTATTTTTTATGTTTTCTTTTCCTTTATATATATATGTACCTACAGGCCCAATCGCTTTTTGTTCCCTCAGACTGGCCCAACCCCATTTGTTTTTCCCTTGGCCCTATAACCCCTTAACCCGACCCATTTTACTCTAAACCTCAAAATCCCTTGCAAAACTCTCATATTCTCTTCAAACAAAAGAGACCAAGCAAACACTTCCCTATTTTCCTCTCTTCTATCCTTAAATATTCTCCTCCTCCTCCCTTCACAACCACCAAAATCCGAACCTACATACTGGCGAAAAACCTACCGGACGTGCCGCCATTGCCCGAAATCTTCCAGAAAGCAACCCCCATCGACGCCTTCAGTTTCGGCAAAGAAACCACCCAAATCGCGCTGCCTCCAATTTTTCCGGCCAAAATCACCGCTGGACAGCAAACCTCGTCCCTGTCAGAAGCACCTCTGTTCTATTTACCGGTAAAACATCCACCAGTGCCGCCACTGCACGATGAAGCAACTGCTAGACTGCAGCCCACTATCCCTTTCCCATTTCCGTCCAACTCCAACGGCAAACCGCATCGTCACTGCCCACCGAGATCCACCAGACGCCACCGGAGAATCCAAAGCCTTAAGGATCCTACAGTCACCTTCGCCTCCTACTGAATCCGAAGGTTTTAAGTTTTATGACGAACTCGTAAGACTTATTTTTTCTGCTCAATTGCAACTCATGAACATATACTGTGATCTGAAATTAGAGTGTTTTGGCTGAGAATTTTAATTTGATTCTTTGTGATTCGTATTTGTCAAGTCTTTTAGATTATCCTACGTGAAAAACCGAAAATCTTATTAACTTTGATTAACCTTGGGTACTGATTTCACAAATTTGTTCACGAGTTTTCTTTTCTTCTTCGAATTTGGTTTAGCATAACATGTATGCCAAAGCTAGGTACATTGATTCATAATTACCCTCCTTCTCTTTCTCTTGCCGAGCATGGCTCGGAACGAATCTGTTAGTGTGATGGCTACTTACAGATTTTAGTATGAGCCTCAAATGCTTGAATATTTATTTGGGGTCATTTTTCTTTAAAGTTAAATGACCAACATAATTTTCGGCCCTTGTGAATTCAATTTCTTGAGGTGATTGTTTGGTTTTCCTTTTGGTGTTAGGGCCTTTTATTGATAATTATGCTAACTTGAGACTGCAAATCTATAAAGTTGATTTCAAGTCGTGTGAATGCCTTTAATTTGGATATATTTGATAAGCTTTAGCCAATTTGTGCTCAATTGATCAGAGTATCTAAATTGAATTTCCATATCTGTTATTCTGGTAAAATTTGACTAATTGATTGGGTTTGATCTCTTTGATTCCCACTGCCTTCCTTTTAATCCATAATTTACTGTACAACTTATTTATTTAGATAATTCTTGATTGATATTGACTTGCAAGTTTTAATTTGTTTCCTATTTAGGACAAGGTCTTGACTTGTTTGAACCATTTCTTGTTATTTCATTTTTAGTACTAATTTATTATGGTAACTTTGGCATATCTTGTATTTGATTGACTCTGGTAAGAAAATCAATTACTTGATCGGCTTGTCCTAATTCCATTCATTTTTCTTTACTGGTAGACTCTTACTTACTATATAAATAGCACAATCTCATTCTTCCAACTCACCTTTTCACTCTCTTAAATCTTACACATATACACAAAACACTTGGCTCTCGTTAATACTTGGATTGGTTTTCTACCTTCTTCAACATTTTTAGAGTTTATTGTTTCACTTGACTGGTGAGTTTCTTATCTAAGTCTACTTAATTATCGTGATGTTTTCTTTGGTGTTCTCTTAGTTGATAGGTTTTGACTAAAAGAAAAAAGTATGCTTAAGATTGTGGGATATCTTGGACTGTCCACTTTCTTGGATCTGTTTTTTTTATTTTGCTTGTTATTTCTTTAATTTTGTAATGATCATTATAGAAACACTACGATTGTAATAAAAGAAGTTGGGGTTAAGGGAAGCTATGTACTAAATGATTACTATTATTTGCATGCCTCAATAATATGTTTTGATCAGTCCGGATCATTAAAAACATGATAATCGATAGGATTAATTTCTACAATCTCGTGATATTTCACTTAGATGTCATGTTCATAGGTTATAATTTAAACGTGTGTGTGCAACTTGATTCAATCCCATAGAAATCGACTAGAGGTTCCTCTTTAAAATTTAGCCTTTTTCATTTAGAAATCACGGTAATTGATAAGGCTTACCTAGAAATCATATCTATAGGCTTCATATATTTTTGAAATACTTAACTTTAGGTTAAAGTATAAAAATCATGATAGTAAGGTCATTGTTTAATTTTCAGGATGTTAGTTGTTAGTTCTCATTTAGAAATTATATTAATTGAATATTAATTAATCAACAGTATATTCATTTACATTCATCACCTAGAATTCATGTCTACATACTTACTAATAAAATTTTCTGGATGCCAATTGATCATTTTTACCTAGAAATTATGTCTATAGACTCGCATCAATTTCTAGCATGTTTTAACATGATATTAGACCATCTAAAAAAAATAGTCTATAAGTTTGCATTGATTTCTTGCACGTCTAAATTAATATTATTTCACTTTGAAATCATGTTGGTTGGTTTTACTTATTTTAACATATTTAAGAATTTGCACGTAAATATCATGCCCATAGGATGTAACATATATATCATGTCTATGAAATTGTAATGATTTTCATTGTTAATTTGGGGTCTACCATTAGAAATCATGCCTATTTGATTTTATTTTTCTAAAGCATGCTTTGACCACCTAATGAATCTTAATTAATTAAGAGGCTTATTTGAGATTTTACATGCGAAGTGTACTTTCTTTGTTTTATTTGACGAAAACTCGTATCCAAATATGCAACCTTAAGATTTTATTTTTTCTAGATTATATCCAAATTTGTAAGTTCAAAGCCTCTTGAACATTAGGAGGGATGACTAGACGCTTTAAGATGCGTAAGTTTTTTCATTCCTTTAGATCACTGCTATCTATAATAATAGCCAAACGAGGTGGGGAGGGTAGATAGACGGAAATAATGGAAGAAAGCCCGAGCATAATAAGATAGTGGATTTTAAGTTATCAACAGCAAATAAGCTAGGCACTGATCTGATTAGGATAAACAAAATAAGTACGGATCTTTTAAAACGTGTTTGTTAGTTCTGTGTTCTTTATTTTGTGATTTTTTTGGGGTAGTTTTATAATTGCTTAAACATCTTTTATTTGTTATCCTTAAGATTTGATTTGTCACCCTTTAAATATTATTTCTTTCCATGATTAATTCTATTCACTTTTTTCCAATTATTTATTTCATTAAATTTTTTTAGTTACCTTAATTCGTTTATCTTAACCCATAATGTATTTCTCTTTTGCATTTCCTTGTTTGAAATCTCACGTGTCCCTATCGAGTCAATCCCAAAAGCAAATGAAGTGGAGCGACAATGATAAAATAGGCTCAATCCGAAATAAACTGATAGTCCGTATAGACAATAATAGGGATTTGCGCCTAAGTGCTTAAACCCAACCTCTTCCCTACTCTTTATTATTTGTACAATTTTATTTATATGAAGTACTAACTGTTTATTAGCTTAGCTAATTCCACCTTTAGGTTACCCTGTCTTTTTTGCAAATTAATATAGGAGTATATTGCTTACTCTTATAAAGTTTCATTCACATTTAACTAAAACTTAATCCTCTTTTTATATAGTTTTTTTCTAAAATAAATAAATAAATAAAAATAGTTTTTTATTACTTTAAATAAACTTTATTTGGAAAAGTTAGTCAAAATAAAAATAAAGTTTTGAAAATAACTGAACAATCACGTGTTAGTGGACATCTTTGGTGCCTTAAAAACCTTCCAAAGATGTTGATATGAACTCTTATTTGTGTTTCTAAAATTTGAAATATTTTTTTTTAAAGACTTTTAAATATTTTTCAAAAGTTTTCTTAATTTTCATAAATAAATTAAATGTTGACTCTGTATTTTGTTAAATTTAATTTTTTTATAAATTTAACTAAGTCAAAAACCAACATCTTTTTTTTCGAAAAGCGAGAAAACACTTAAACAACAAAAAAATACTTAAAATTACCATTTTCGTCAAGCTTTTATGTCGTTATACTTTAGGATTTTCCTTCATAAGTATATAATGGTAAGCATCAAGGCACTACATAATCGTGCTCAGGGGTACCCCTTATCAACGACTTTGCAAACTCTATTGTCTTCGAAACCTTTCAATGGCTGAAATTTATTGGGAATTGAAATCTTAACATTTGTTGTAGACATGCCTTTACTCTTGGAAAACCTATCCTTGAGGTAGTGACCAAGGAATTTTGTTTTGGAGTGTGGGTTATACTTCGTAAGATGTCGTGAACCACATGTTTTAATTTTTTAATACTTTTTGATATAGAACCTATCAGAAACAATGAGCTTTTTAGCTCTCATCCACTAATTGCACCTGGGATCTGCACATCTCACACAATACATTGAACGCGAGTTGATCACCTTCTTAATTCTAAATTTTTTCTTCAAATTAGCAATTTTCAAAGTAGTATCTAGCACTTGCTTATTCTCAAAAGTCATATCAGTATGGAAACCTATATCGTCATCTTGAACATGGATAGACTGTGATGTTTGTGTAGAATACAGGGTATTATTGGCCAGGAGTAGTAGGAATAGGAGCAGGACTACAAGGAATTTGTTCGCTATCGATTTCTTTGGCTGGAACATCTGTGTCTTGAGGCAAGTTGTGGTTCTCTACTAACCTTTCAACTATGTAAGCTCTTAAAATAAGTTTGAATTCATCTGGATGTTCCAAATATACACGCAAGCTTATTTGATTTTTTATTCTAAAAAGATCCACCTTTTGCTTTTCACCCCAACTGTGCATATAATTGATGGCAAGATCTTTCAATAGTTTAATTCACATGGGGGATGATATTGTTGACAAATTCATTATATGTGACATCTCAATGCACAAACATCATACCCGACTCTTAACATTTTCGTGCCCTTCCAACGCCAAATGTTTTGATTGTTGGACTCAACCAATTCACCATGGTGGTTAATCCCTGTCATTATTTTGTCTTCCATTGATGGAGTTGAAGTACTTATATTAAGATATATAAAAAATTTAATCACAATTCTATCTGCAGTTTATTAAGCACATGCCGAGAAAGTTTCAGTAGGTGCTGAATTTATTTTCAACAGATCCAGTCACTGCTGAGATATGTTCAAAAACTGCGTAATACAACAAATGTTATGCTTCCAGCCTCTGCTGAAAAGCTTCAACAACTGTTGAATTTGTTAATCAGTTAACAAATTAAGCAATTATTGAGAAATTTTCTGCATCTGGAAGCAATTATGCTTTTCACAGAAAGAAATTTTCTGAATAATTCTCAGCAATATTTGAATTTGTTCTCAGCAACAAGTTCAACAATTGCATTGCTTGAGGTGTGATTTTCGTTCATTTTAGTAAGTGAATATTGTTGTCTTTTCAGTATTGTTCATCGAGTTTTATCTTCGATTACTGAAAATAGATTTAGCAAATGCTAATTTATCGCTGAGAACAAATTCATTTATGAAGCGTTTCAGCATATGTTGAAATTACTCATCAATTGTTGAATCTGTTCTCAGCAATTAATTCAGCAATTGCCTAGAATTTTTCAGCAATTGCTGAATCTGCTTTCAATAACAACAGATAAAACTCAGATGAAGAGAATCATCCCTCAAGCGATGCCCAATGAAATTCGGTCTAAAATCGTTGAAGATCGCAAAAAAAAAAGGCATTATATGAAAGAAAAAGCAGTTCTTCGTCTCTCTTCTCTTCAACACAACAAGCACAAGAAGAATAACAAACACTAACGATACCTGAGGAGGAGGAAGAAGAAGAACACAACACTAGCGGCAAAGAATAAGGTGCAAAAATAAAAATTGAGGAAGCAACAACTATTGTCATCTACACCTAATTTTTAAAATTTGTGTCACTCTTTTTAAATTTTAATACTTTTATATCATCCTTAATTAAAAGCCCCTCATATCTTTGAGATTTAGCACTTGCTGTATCAAATCTCATTATTTTTATGGTAGGTGCATAATGGTAATTTTCGTTTCTCTTGAATGCATTTTGTCGATATATAAGTATTTCATAAAGTTGCAAAATCCTAGTTTTACTGCTATAACACATGATGAATGGAGGTATCCAACTTAAGTATTGCCGTATCATAGTTGTGCTGGAGCAGAATATTTTAGTAAATGTTCATTGTGATCTTTTGCTGGTTAAGCTTTGTAAATCTCGTTTGATAAGTTCGACGTGAAGATTGAGAGAAGTTATTCCCTATTATGTCAAATAAGAAAAATGCTAGGAAATGTGAAAACCTTCAACTATTTACATATTCTTTCTCTTGTTCGTGTTTGTTCTTTCTTTATTCCTTTTTGGTCTTTTTATTTCTGTCACTTGAAGATGATGTGATCAACAAGTAGATTCAGCAGCTCTGAGGCATGTGGCAAATATCTGTTATGCTATTTTTCTAAAGAAATCGCGTATAGCATCAGTTCAACTTTGTTCTAATAAAGCTTTTTCAGACGTAGGTTTAAATTACTCCCAAGTGAGGGGATATCCAGCTGTTCCAGAAGAACAGTAAAGTATCAATAAGTTTATATTCTCAAATGAGTGGATACCCTTTTTAGAGTTTGATACGTTGTCTAAGTCTCTTTCCTATAATTATCTTCTTTTTTTAAAAAAAAATTATTGTTGCCATTATGCTGAGAGGTTTGACAAGAATATACATATATAAGCAGTAGGCAAAACTATGTAGGATTGAGACGACAAATTTATCCACTTCTGATATGCAACAAAAGAAAAGCAGCTGAGGAAACTCTACTAGAGAGATATGCCTTGTAGATTAGGGAGTTTAGTAGTTCTTCCTTTAAGAATGTTCCATATATATGTAAGTCTTTAATTTGCTTTGATCCTAAACAAAACAAGTTAGTCTCCATGAAGGTAGTCGATGATCCTTTTTGTGGACTCCCATTTACTAAATGTTAGCTAAAATGTTGTCCTCCTTTTTCAATTTAATAATTTGATACACAATGTCTTGAGTATGCAACTCGTTGAGGGACTAGAGACGGTAAATAAATCAACTTTATATTCAAACACATGATGTGTATATATTAACTCGATATAAATATATTTGGCGCAAATGCTTTATCCATTATTATAACACTACTCTTTTTAAGGTCAAGGCCTATTCACATCAAATATAAATGCATTTACCTAAGGTTATAGAATCAAGGGTATAGAATCAGGATAAATTATCTAAATACTTTTCTTTGTTATAACTATTAAATCTTTTTTTACTTCAAATTAATTACATAATCTTTTACTACTGTCATATGAAATCCCAAACCCCCCTAATCCCTATTCCTATCCATTTTTCCTTAAACCATAGCCGCCAAACCTCCCTCAGTTACTCGCCCGGGAAAACCACTCCAGCAAAACCTCAGAGCAACCAACTACCACTCTCTTTCTTCTCCCATCATTCGCCGAAGAGACCGATCGGTGCGCTGCCGTGAACTCCACCACAACCAATACGCCCCTCTTATGTCATCAATTTTCTCTCAATTACTCTTTTTTTCTCCTCCTTTTCGTCAGAAAACCTCCACACTGCTCCAGTCAGCTACTAGCACACCACCACCATTACACCGCCACTACTGACTTTTAAGGCTCCATTTCTTAATATTTTGATCTTTTCAGGCATCATCGTTGGTTGCTCTGAGGATTGTTTGATCGAAAAACTCACATACATAAAATAGGCATATATATGAAATTATACATATATATATATATATATGTATGTATAAATATACATGGATTTATAAAATTAGATACATAAATATATGGATTATGAAATTCAGATATAAAAAAATACTACTCAGATGCACAAATATATGTATTTGAAAAAATCAATGTTAGCGATATAAAGGGTAACATTAAAAATTACTCTTTGAGAAAGTAATTAATTCTTGAATTAATGAGTTTTTTGTTTGGTTGTTGGGATTCAGCTTTCCTAAATCATATACCTTTAGATCATAATATCAATTTATCACATATTTTTAAAAAAATTATAAAGAATTTTAATTTTTTTTTACATACATTACTCTGCAGGTATTTCGCATCAAATAATTTGTATTAAGTTACCGATACATTTTATATGAAGTAACAAACAAATTTATTCATATTTTTTTTATTGATACATTCACAAATACTTTTTGGATTTAATTAGAAACCTATAATTTTTGAAATTTTGAGAAACTAATGTGATATTAATTAGTCATGGGTTGTAAAGTTGGGTTTTCAGTATTTTTTTAGGTAAAATTTCATAAATGACATATTTATAGAGCCTAATTACACGAAAATGGAACAACTTTCTTAACTACGAAGAATAACACAACTTTGGATTTAAAGTTGTATTTACCTGTTTGAAATTGTATTCGCATTATCAATATACAACTGGAACAACCAAATACTACTTATGAAAGTCATATATTCAACATGCAAATACAACTTCAAACTCAAAGTTGTATTCGTCTGTTCAATATACAACTTTCAAAAAAGTGTTGTATTTACCTGTTTCAAGTTGCATTCGCTTGTTCTGACAATTATATTCGCCCATTTCATTGTATGTAATTATACGAAACTTAATCCATTATATGTAATTAAAGGCTTATGTTTGCTAGTTTAGCTAATTTATCCATTTTTTTAAATTATACCTGAAATATAGTAGATCAAATTTTGACGATCGTCTCACAGGCCCAATATTATACTCCACTCTCCATTCTAGGGCTGCATATTGGTCAGTTCATCTCGCTTTTGAAGTTTATTGGTTTGTAAACACACTAAATCGTTAATTAACCGCCAGATATCGATTTATTGGTTACTAATTTATTATTTTTTATTATTATCGGTTCGGTTATCGGGTTAACCGTTAATAGTTAATTGAGAAACACGAATAACATGCCATAACAGTCTAAGACCTCAA
>JBDJHY010202862.1:0-11577 GCA_039654485.1 Withania somnifera | reverse complement strand
GCTGGCCGGTTCAGATCAGCTAAAAGATTTAATGAAAAAAACCTGGGATGCTATCCCTAAGGTATGTTGCGGGGATGTGGGAGGGGTATATAGGAGTAGGAGAGATTATATTCTTAATCTAAGGGATCTAGATTCGTATTGATAAATGAAACACAAAAATTAAAGATATGTGAATTCGATTCAAATCAATTGAATTATCGAGAATCAATGAAATCAACCAATAATTCCTAATAATCTCAATCAACCTAATTTGAATTTGAAAACCAAACAATGAATCGATACACACGATACATCCACAAGTGTGACAACTCGATGATTGATTTAAACGAATATTATTTGATCAACTAGGAGATACACTCACTCCTAGCTAATCGACACTCGATAACGAAGGATACACCCACCAACATTTACGAGACCATAAATAAACTACAAGGTAACTAAGGTTGGATATCCACCGTCTACTCTAAAGCTACACTCAATTTGAGTAAGCCTTCAATTCATCAAAAACTAATAGGGAACTTAAATAGCAAGTATTATACTACTCAACTTTTTCTATTATTACAATTAGGCCCAAAAGTAACCTAATGTGATAAACAAGTTCTCACTTTAGGTTCCTTCATATTAGGTCCCCAATGTCCTCCAATTGCATGCAAAGATATTCTCCAAACATGTATTTGCCTCCTTTGGATCTTGATTGTGTACTTTAAGGTTCCAATGGATGTGTTGCTAGAATCCATAGCTTGGGTAATCATGGATAGACCTTGAATTATAGGTCTAGCACGATTGGTGCTTTTGGGACATTAACATCCTTCCCTTCTTGAAAAGGATTCGTCCTCGAATATAAGGGATGACCTACAAAACAAAGGACAACAAAAGCCAAACCTATCCCCATGGAATGAGGATTAGAATGGTAAGCATTATTTAAACCACACCCAAGAAAATTCAAGCAAGCATTCTCAAATAACCAAAAAGAGGTACCAAAGTAAGGAATGCAAGGGAAACACTCAAAGGTTAACCAAACCATCTCTAGGATCAAGGGGCACAAGCTCTAAGGCATAGCATGAGATAATTAGCCAACGTGTACCCCAAAGGGGTCCCCCTTAAAGAAAAATCATCTTGCTCACAACGAATTTCAGGGTTAAAATGGTAAAAGTACCATTCTATTGGAGAATGCACATCTTCAATAACACAAATGTACCTCTATAACTTAAAAACCAACTAGGTGTAAGGTTATACGCAAAGGACAAAAGGTAACTCAAGTAACAAACAAGTATGACATCATAAGTAATTAGCATAATGAAAGGAGCAACAACTTGTAGGCACACTTCTAAAACCTTACCTATCACATACAATGAATGAATAATAACAAGCATAATATCATTGTATACTTAAATCCATCCGTGAAAAACTCACATGCCACAGAAATAAAATACACATGAGAAATAGATGAGGGAATTTAAGCATTGTACATTTTCTCAAACCACCTCATTCCTTCCCCCCCCCCCCCCCCCCACATAGAAAACCCACTAAAATATACTTGTTAATAGAAGAAGTAAGGACCTTACATACACGAAGATTACTCAAATGCATAGAACCTTTCCAAAGACTTGGGTTTCCTCTACACAAGACACACATTCTAACTTAAAGCGTCCAACCTAGATCCTTAACTTGTCTATACACATAACAATAGCAAGAGGACCCCATAGTCCAAGGGCTCTCCTAACAATCCCAAACAAAGGTGACAATCGGAAGTTGGGGTTCACAAGAATTAATAACTCCCGACATGTCCATAGGAACTTTTTCTAGGTTTACCATATACAAGGGACTATACTTGGGCAATGAATCAGCATATACATATAAATAATAAAGAAAGACACTCATTGCATCCATCTCTCAATCTTCAGCCTTGAGGTAAATTTTTATTTTTCTGTTTAAATTTTCCATGGACGAAATTATATTCGGCTAAACCCATATCTATCTTGAATGTACTAATTCTTGATGGCATAGTAAAAATTAACCTAGACTTGCTAAAATTGAGAAGATCTATTATGTATCATTAGCTAGGTTCCGAAATAGTGGTACATGCATCTTTAATATTTTGAGTTTCAAATTTGTCTGTGTGACTACGTCTAGTGTCTAGTGGTTGCCCGTTTTATAATTTATCAAAAGGGCGTTTTACCCAAAAATTCCTAGATACATGATTTGAAACTTTAAAGTATTAAAGATTAACAGACCCTTTGCTTGGATAAAAGATTACCTTACAGCTAAAGATTAATATCATAGAACCGCTTAATTTTAAGGCATACTACTAAAGTCTTGGTTTATAGTTTAGAATTTAGTGTTAGACGTCGTGCGGATTATCGCCCACCGATAACCCAAGTCACCGACTATAGCCTGGGACCGTAAGATATAATATTATATATATATACTAAAAATTTATTTTGAAGTCTAAATATAATAATATATTAAAAATAATATTTAATTAATATTAATTTTTTAAAATTTGAACCAATTCAATCCAATCAAAATGGGCCAATTTACCGGTTTGACCTGAACCGAATTACAGGTATACTTATAAGGACTAGAATTCATTATTTTTAATCTACTCACAAAATTTTTTCCATTTCTCAAATTTGCGAAGAAACCGTCACAAATATTTGTAGCGCGATGTGTCATCTCCTAACTTTTATGATCTAGATTTTAATAGCATGCGGGGTTGACATTCCTCATTTACAAATCCTGCACAATCTTTTATTGGTCAATCAGTAGAAAAGAAGCCACACATACGAGTTGAACAACTGTTAAATCTCTTTATGTAAAATACATATAAAATTTTTTGAGAAGTGAAAGATAGAAAAGATCAATCAAATAATTCCCAACTTGTGGTAGCAGGGGGTGGATCAAAAGTTTCCCATTTGGTGGTGATTATGACTGGCTTTATTTTAGCATTAGCAACTTTGAGCGAATCAAGGGTTTCCACACAATTGCGTACTCTTTGACCCTGCAAGGATAAAGTCGTTACTTGCCAAAAGCTTTATAAAATGAAGATTGAATACATGAGTCTAAATAAAAAATACAACCTGACTTAGATTTATTAGGTTTGTATCATTGACCTTCTCTTTTCTAAAATTACATTTGGACTTACTATTTTTTCGATTTAATTATCTGTTATTTGATATCTACTTTTTCAGTCTAATTTAATTTTATGCTATTCAAACACCATGACCTCTCTATTAAGTATGGAGATTTATACCCTCACTGATCCTTTAATTAACCGTACATTCTCCAGGCATATGTAAGTCAATTAGCCCAAATTGTGCTAAATATGTGACACTTGAAACTGATAGTAGCCATCAATCATCATCATCCAGGTGTTGGAAAATGCATACTAAGAAAAGCATTTGTTCGAAGATTCAATAATTAGTTGGGTAGTAAAAAAGGTGAGATGCTATATTTTCAGAATTGAATTTCCTAAATATGCTAGTCGATTCTTGATCTAGGACATCTTATAATCATTTTGGTTTTCTGACAATCAAAGATAGATCAAGATTTAAAGTTTGTGAGTTCCAACAATTCAAATTAATATGTAATAATAATTGGATTCATAATTAAAAACTTTCAACTACTTAATGCACTTGTTAATAGAAATGCATAGTTAGTGCAAAAAATTATTGGATTCCGTATAAGATATTATTCGTACATTAAATATTCAAACAAGGAGAAAATTATGAAAGAAAATAAAAGTGATTCAGGAAAAAAAAAATATGAGAATATGTACCTGCAAATTCTTCTGGGCACATGCATCTCCTTCTTCCAACTTGACAGCTTGTCTCATTAACATCTCAATCAAAGTGGTGATCTGTAATTCTGCTACTTTCTTTCCACTTCCAATTGACTTTTCAATTGCAGATACCTAGAAAGATTAAATCATAAAATAAAGCACACCAACTTAAGGACCATTTGCATTAAACTAGAGCATAAATTTTCGACTTGCATGGTCATGAACATATGGAGTATTATGGAAACAAGATAGTACTAATTATTTCTTAGTTTCATTACTATCTGTGACAACCTATGGCTATAATGACTAAATTCATTAGTTGAATAGATTAATTAATGACCTATGAAGTTGTACAAGAAACTCTCTATTATATATTTCTCTATCAATTGATTCTTTTCCCTAGCTAGGGTTTTAGAGTTATACGCATATCAGTAATACAAGAATTAGTTATGAGAAAATTTATGCATTACTTCATATAAAGATTGATTCTCTAGAGTTTACTTATTTATGTCTTACTTATTCTACTTTATGTATTCTCATAATTTATATATGTATTAATTATGTAAATTTTCAAATTATATGTCAAACATCGTATTAATTTTATATATAAATAACTTACCTCAGTAACCAAATACTAAAAATAATAGTACTTATGAAAATTTTAATACTAATATAATTCTTTTTCAAATTAAACCAGCTACAAAACAGCTCTAAATGCTTTTGCTTATAGATGAAAAGACCCCCACAGGCCTACGAGTGGTAAAGAATTTTGTACGATTGAGGACACAAAGAAAACAGTTCATGCATTTATGTCCCACCATTTCTCCGCCAGCTATGTACGATTATGACGCTACTAATTGCCCTTCCAGATACCTTGTACGATTCTTTCCCACCCTTTCTTCGAAAGAATGAAAAGTCTACTCTAAAATATTTTTTAAAATTTTAAATATAATTTAATTTTAAATTTATATTTTATAATAATGAGATGACTTTTAATTATAAATAAGTTATATTTTATTTTAGACCACAATTTGCCTTTTAAAAATTTCCTTCTATAATCAAACAACACAACATTTTCTCTAGTTATATAAAGGATTATCATTTTTATTAGGTTATCAATTAGTATTTACTACAGAAAATTATTCATAATTATCTGATATGTAACTTAATTGTATAAATACTTTTAAATTTAATATAAAATATTCAAACTCAAGAGTTTAACTTATAAAATTGAACTTCTTTCGTCCCATATTAATTAGTTGTCTTATTAAAATTAATTGTCACATACAAATTGTCTAACTTACTAAATCAAGAAAATATTAATTAATTTTTTTATATTATTTTTATAATTAATTATTTTAAATAAATCGCACTTGTTTGTAAAATCTCACAAAAAAAATTACGGGATAAATTAATAAAATTATTTTTTATTTATAATATTTTATTATAAATATAAATAAAAAAATAATCAATTAATATGAAATAGAAAAAGTATATGCAAAGAAGTCCTAATACCATCAAAGACATTCCATAGATACATCATTAAAACTGAGGTAGTCAATCATGAGAATATGAAAAATTATCGAATATTGACTGATATAAATATTTTTTCGCTTCATTTTTAATTACCATGTTTCATTTTACGAAAATAAATTAAATTAATTTTTTAAGTTAAATTAAATTAGTTCAATATTTTAAATTTTAATTTTAAATATTTAAAAATATATAAAAGATACATATAAATTGTAATTTTTTATATATTAATATATAAAATATAAATTAAAATTTATATGATTTAACTTTAGAAAGAAAAAAGTGACAAATAAAAATAAAGTGTAGGAAGAGAGTATGCTTACCTGGTGAGCAAGTTTATCAATCTCCATGGACACGTCGTTAAGGATGCGATGTGCAGCTTGGGTTTTGGCGTTCTTCCTCATCTGTATGAATCTTTTCTCCTTGCTTTCTGGATCTTCTATCAGGATAACTTTTGATCGATCTTTGACTCCACACATGTCTAAATATTCTCCATTCTCTCTTTCTTTTCCCCTGCATATTACTCTCTGTTCTCCAGGTTGTAACCCTGTTTCTTCTGCTAATAGCTTCTTTAGTTCCCCTGCACCAACAACACCAACTGGTTTTATTGACAAGAAAGGGTTGCTTGGATGATAAGTGTCTTTCACTTTTAATCTTAAAATTTTAGATTTCAATCACCAAAAAAGCGAAAAAGGTGGAAGCTCAGGGAGATGTAAAGGAAAAATAAATGGTTACTCCTATTTTCAACTTTTAGCATGGTCAATAACGAACTAGAAGAAATTTTGGTAGTTGTCCCCAACTTCTTTTTACGATTCTAATCAAGCCGTACTAATACGTGAGTGAAAAGCATGTACTGGTATATTTTGTATCAGGAGATTGCCGCAAAAATTAAGCGAGCCCTTAAACTTGGAGTGATGGAGTTAGATTGCTGTTAAAGATTTCAGAATTTTTTAAAAAATAATTTTAATTATGTAAATAATATTATTTTTTACTAAAAGAAATTCATAGATGGCTCCACCCCTTAATTGTGGCTATTATATTACGTTAACTTAAGTTTACGAAAGAAAAATATTTCATAGTTGTATTACATATCTTGCGTCAAACTACTTGTATACGATAATGTTCTCGACACCTAACTTTGATCATGACTAATGAGTACTTATCATGGTGCTGCAAAAATGTACAAATGTTCAAACATTAGTATGAAGACTATTTCAAACTTTCACTTGAAATATCATTTACAAAGCAATATTAATATTTATTTCATAACTTGACCCGACTTTAACAACTATATAAGTTGATGGTAAAATACTAATCAAACGAGTATTCAAGTAAAATAATGACTCACAAAAATCTAACATTTGTGAAGAAAAAAAATTCACTTACAAAATTTTATTATTTGTCTTTCTATATTTTACCTCTAAGATAATACAAACAATGTTCATTCTATACTCTTCAGATTTTATTCTATTTTCTTCGAATCCACTTTATTAGAATATATTAGGTCTATTATTATTATTATTGTATATAATTTATAAATTTTCTTCAAATAAAATTCACATACAATATAAGCAAGCTTACGTTCTTGAGGAAAAACTTGGCAAGCACATCAGCTCAACGAGTATAAGTTTTGTTCCTAAATCTTCTGGCATTTTTCATTTGATACTTTAACATATGTTTTTAGTTTTTGAAAAGCGATTTTCGTTTTATCGAATGTGTCAGAAGGTATAAATTATTTTAAACGAATTAAATCAACTTCTCTAAATTACTAAATACTTATTTTGATCAAATTTATATAATTTTTTTTATTTTTAAAATTTAAACTATGTGAACTTTTATCAACAACGAAACAGATTAAATATATTTATACAAGTTAACTTATACCAACATTTTAAAATACAAAAAGTTGCTATTTAGAATATTCATCGCATGCTTTTAAATATTTAGCTATTAACTTAATATTTTCTTGATTTTAATTTATTTGTGTTATTTTTTATGCTAGTCCATTTAAAAATAAATCTTTTGTTTATTAAAAAAATTTAAATTTTAGTTATTCCTGTAACATATTCAAGACCCACAAAATTAAAGAAAATTTTACTATAATTTAAGATTACAAAATTTAAAAATATTATTTTATTTTCTTAAATTTTATATCAAACAAAATTAAAAATTTAAATTAAAACATAAAAAGTATAATTTAACTCAATTTTAAAAATTAATTAAATTAACTCTCAAAAAATAAAAATTATAAAAAAACTAGGACACAAAATTACCAAAAGTGGCATGAGGATTCACAGAGATCTCATAACGTGCAGCACCATAAGCAACACGAACCCGCAAATTCTGAGTTACTACAACGTCAGAATTATCACTCCTTCTCTGAACTAACATCCCACCAGGCCTCATCTCCCATTCTGTCACCTCTTCCTTGAAGTCAGCAGCCGTCGTCGACATCCTCTCACCCTTTGATCTGCCACTAAATTTGAGTTTTTTCTTCATCATTTTTCCCGTTGCTCACAAGTCACAATGCCTTTTTTTGTCTTTTACTAGCCGGAGAAAATATCTGGTTGATGTTTCAGGAAGTAGTGAAAAACTACCGCACTTTCTACCGACATGAACTAACTGTTATATTTATATTTATAGAAGAAACATTAGTTATAATATCAAACCTGTGTGGGTCCCCTGAAACTCCCGCACCCGAAACACGCCCCACCCTCACCTACTGTATACTATAATCTTTTACACTTTTGCTGTTAGCAATTTATATGATGTAGGTTAGACTCATTATGAAATTAAAATAAAAATTTATTTTATAATTTAAAATATTATTATATATTTGATTATTAATTCTTTGTAAAATAAATAAAAATATTTATTTTTTTTAAATTAATTAAATTCTTTTTATATAAATTGAGACGAAGAAAATAATATGTATTTTAGGTGAAAATCTTAGAAAAGCTAATGCATGTAGTATTATTTAATTTTTTGTTCGATAAAATTCTCAGTGTATATATTAGTTATATGCTTTGTTCAGTATTATAAGATATGTAAATATAAATACTACATAGCAAAAGAAATACATTATGTATTAATATATGAATAAATATGATTAAAGATAAAGTTGTCCTTATTATTATACCAAATCAAACCGCGAATAATAAGTAATTTCAGCATAATTAATTCGAACGTAATCAATTCAGTATTACTAATATTTTTTAATAAATATTATTCTTATATACTCTACCAAACTACGTGAATCTGTTATACTAATATTGTTTTAAAACGAATAATATATATATATATATATATATATGTATGTGTGTGTGTGATGGTTATAGTTTTTCGATATGTAAATTGTTATGAAATTAAGGATATTACCAAAATAAATAACAAAGAGGGGAGAAAGCTAAAGCTATTATATTACAAGGATGGAGGATATATATATATATATATACACATATATATGCAGTACACAAGACACAAAATTTAATTTTTTGGGGAACTAAGTTTTGAACTTAGGCAACAAAAAAGCTAGAACAATAACAATAATACTTTGTCACCAAGCCTCCTATAGTGCATCCACATGTTTATCTGTAAGAATCCTAGCTTCATGGTTCAGACGACGAGGGCATGGTAAGGAATTTACATGATGAACCTAGCCATGACCCAATGACTTCGTCTCAGAATTAAGTTTACTTAAAGCCAGTCTGCCTATGTGGGCCTGTCGGCAGGACATAGCACATGTCGGCTGGGCATTGAAAGACCTTGATAGGGCGTGGCTAAGACACACAAAAAATGAAGGATAAGGCATGACAATTGTTGGGCAAGCTAAGGTAAGGCAAAATGTGATGTGGTATGATCATAGCTAAGTCAAGTTCGTGGGTTATGTGCTAGGTAAGGCAAAGGACTAAGGTTGTGGACACCAATGATAAGTTATACAAGGTAGACCCGCAGGCAATGCAGGCATACATGCAAGCAACAAACTGGGTGGTAAATGGGAATTTTGGCGCTAGAATTTAAAGTCTCCACATGCATGTGACTTGCACATATTAGACAATTGGTAGTCATAAAATTAGTCGCTTGGCTTTGTCAGCATTTTGATAGGACGAACTTGTATTTGAATTCAAATGGCCCAGGTAGATGGGGTTGTGAACTTCCAGTAGATTTTTTCCATGTGTCTACCAAGTACAGGTAGTAGTGGCCTATTTAAAGACACTGGCTGACTATCACAAAAAAGTGTTTTTGGCTAGGTTTTTGTAAGCTGTTTTTGTGTTTTTTTGTGGCACAAATTTAATATAAAATTGGGAAAAAGTACCTGTAATTTGTGCTGACATTATTTCTTATTTCTTAGATAAGTGTTGAGCGAAAAATAAAATGTGCAGTCACAGGTGTGTGACTGTCGTGCAGAGTTAAACTATTCTAGGTTGACCCCATATCAATTAGTATCAGAGCCTTGAGCTGCTACGCTTGGAAAGATGGTTGGCGGAAATAACTATGCCGAACTACATAATAATTACAAGGATGGAAACCATAGTTGGCCTGAGTGAAGATCATGAAGATATGGTTGATGTGTTGATGCAGATCCATGCCATCAACACAGAAATCAAAAATTTATGTGGAGTTGTTGAGGGCCAGTTGATTGTCCTGCATGACTTTCAACAAACTATAGGTGCACTAACTGAGGGCTTGCGCAAGAAAAACGGAGAATCTTAAAGCGGAGCTGGTGGTCCTTCATTGGGTTGTTGCAAATTTGCCCTCGGTGACGAAGAACATACCAATATTAAGATCCTAAAATTGAAGTACTTTGATGATGTTTATGGTTCTAAGGAACTGAATTTTTTTGTGGGACTTGAAATGCTTTTTTGCCAATACCAATACTTAAAACTGACAAAGTGACTATGACAATCCGCTATTTCAGGAATGATGCAGTACTGTGGTGGAGGACCAAAATACAGATGATGAAATGGTGGCAAACCCAAATATCATACGTAGGAAAAACTGAGGGATGCGTCTTTGTGAGAAATTTCTGACTAGAAATTTATCTTAGGTTGCTCGGGATAAATTAAAGCAGTTGAAACAAGTTGGTTCAATTAGAAACTATGTGAAAGAATTTTTTTCTTTGATATTTGACATTCAAAATATGTCTGATTAAGACAAGTTGTATAATTTTATTTTTGAATTGCAAGGCTAGGCCCAAAAAAATCTGCAACAACAGAAAGCTCAAGATTTAGTGCAAATACAGCGGTAGATGTCTGATTGATATTTGTTCAACCACTGTTGTCCTTGATCCTAATAAATCTTATAAAACTAAGAAATAAGATAAGGGAAAAGAGTAGAAGAAGGATAATCGCAGGCAGGAAGAAAATGACAAGAGCAAGGGAAAAATGGATGTTGCTACATCCAGTTAAAGCAGACAGAATACTGGAAAAAAATGCTAGACTTGCCAAAAACCAGGATATCAGACGAGGAACTGTCCTAAATAAGGAAATATCAGTGTTCTTTTAATTGAGGAGGAAAAATAGTATAAAGGATAGGGAATTGCTAGTTATGTTAATCCATTACGTTTTCTAAACACATTGTCTAGTATAGACGTGGTGGACATAAAAGAAGAAGATACCTTCGGACAAGTTGCCTACATAAATAATGATGAATCGGTGAATGACTTGTTGGATACCTATGGTACTTTGATGTATATAACATGGGGATTAGGAACAGAAGTGTGGTCACCATGGTTGATACTAGTGCGACTCATATTTTTTAGCCTAAAAAATCTTAATGGAGTATGATTTGAAGGTGACTGACTGTGAAACAAGGATGAAGGTTGTAAATTATGTAGCGCACCCATGATATGGCATGGCGTTGAATATCCAAATGACCATATGTCACTAGTCTGTCATGTATAACTTGATAATGATGCCTTTTAATGACTTCAATATCCTGTTGGGAATTGACTTTATAAGGAAATCAAGGTTGTTCTGATTCCTCACTTGAATGATTTGATGTTCATAGAGGAGAAAGACCATGGGTTTGTGAAAGGTATTCATCCCTTTAAATAGGTAAATAAGAAGAACATCAGAATTGATTCCATGTTTTCGGCACTGCCTTTGAGAAAGGTTTAAAAAATGGTGAAATTTCGTACTTTATTGCTATGGTCTCAATGAAACCTAATGTGCAGATTAAAGTTTCGAACTGTGTTGCTAAGTTGCTGAAGGAATTCAAAAATGTGATGCCACCAGAACTACCCAAAGAATTGCCTCAAAGGA
>JBDJHY010202851.1:0-11577 GCA_039654485.1 Withania somnifera | reverse complement strand
TGGGGGAAATCAAAGATAAAGTTGATCCTGCATCTAAATTCTCTCTTCCATATGCAAAGTCGTATACACTAAGGATTGACAACTTAAAGATGCATGATGGATACTAACCTCTTGAGATCAAACAATTTGATGGAAAAGGAAATCCCAAACAACATATATCACACTTTACCAAGACTCGCAATTATCCTGGGACGTAAGCATTCGTTCAGTCTCTTAAAAAAATATCTTTAATTGGTATACGATCTAGAACCTAATTCTATAGTTGGGATCAGTTGGAGAAAGAGTTCCTCAATATTTCTACAACACAAGACGTGTTGTTAGTATGATTGAACTCACAAAGGCTCTCTAACATGAAGATGAGCCAGTTGACTTTATCAATCGTTGGAGAAGTTTGAACCACAACAGCAAAGATCGCCTTAGTGAAATTCCTAGTATTGAAATATGCATTCAAGGTATGAATTGGGGTCTTTTATTACAAGGATTAAAGCCCAATACATTTGAAGAGTTTGGCACTCGTGCACATGACATGGAATTTAGTTTGATTACAAGAGAAGATCAATGGCTGCCTGTTTGTAAGCCTCATAAAGATGAAGATATAGAAGAAATTCATAGTGAGGGCAAGTTTGTAGCCAAAGATGAATCGGAAGAGACTGTGTATGTCTTGAAGCTCCTCAATGCATGAGCCTAAAGTGCGAGTTATAATGCTCCTTGATACACAATTAAATGCATCTCATTGAGCTTCTTAAATTCAAGAAAAATATTGAAGCTGTGAGCTCCTTAAATCAAAGCTAATATCTCAAGTTGAAAAGCTCCTTGACACATGAGCCTACCGCAAGTCACCATACTCGTGGCTCGTAAGAGTATAAATTGTATACGACCTTTCTAAAAAAAATTATCTGTTAGTTTGAAGAACTCAAAAGAGGCGGCCTAGGCAAAAGTTAGGACATAAGAAAATAAAAGAAAAAACACTCTTTCAGAACTACATTATAACTTGATCCTCTTCACCGAGGTACATAGGCGCTTAGAGTTCCGTTCTAAGTTTAGTTGCATGAGTGCCAAAAAATAAATGTTCCCACTTAATCTACCATATAAAAATTAGGTTGCAAGCACTCTTTAAGCAAACTTTGGTCTTCCTCCAGATATTGATGGGTTGATGGTAGCAAACCTCTATGGAGATGGGTTTTTTCGACATGATTTGCAACTTAAAAATCCTCCCGGGTTACAAGTTGAAGTCCACAATTCTTCTAGTTTATGTTCAGCTAGAAAGTTCGGAAGGTGAGGATGTCAAGTTGGCTAAGTCTGCAAATTGAAGTTTTCAAGTTGAAGCTCAAATCTACTAAATTTTCAATGTTGAAGTCGTCAGGTTGACAAAAGTTGCAAAGTTGAAATCTTCAAATTGACTGAGGCTGCAAGCGGAGGTTGTCAAGTTGGCAAGTCTGCAAGTTGAAGTCTTCAAATTGACAAAGGTTGCAAATGGAGACTGCGTTGGCCAAGTCTACAAGTTGAAATCTTCAAATTGAAGTTCAGATCTACTAAGTATGTGATGTTGAAGTTGTCAAGTGTGTAAAGCCTCTATTTCATAAGTTGAAGTATGCAAAGCCGTCGCGGCTGAAGTTAAAGGCATCAAATCTGTCCATTCTGAAAGTTGAAGTGCGTAAAACTGCCAAGTATGAAAGTTGAAGGTGTCAAAGCCACCAAGTCTGAAAGTTGAACTGTCTGAATCAGTCAAGTATGCAAGTTGAAGTCCCAAATCCACCACATTCGTAGATTGAAGTCGTAAAATCTTCTAAGCCTTCAAGTCTAGACCTTTTAAGTTTCAATGCCTTAAAGTGGATAAAGATTGTCCCATCGTAGCTTAAGCGGATGTTGTCATGGATATAAGGAGTCAAACTTGTTAGTCTCAAGATGTTGGAGGCGATGCTAAACTCTTGCAGCTTAAACTTATTGTTGCATAGGTACGTCGTTACAAGGAGTCGAGTTTGAAGCTAAATTTGTCAGTCTCAAGATGTCGGAGGCAATGTTAAAATCCCACACCTTAAGCTGAAACTTCACGGATGTTATTTGATTCAAACCTACAAAAAAACATAGAAAGAAGGACGACGTAAAGAAACACAGCAGAAAGGAAGAAGAAATCACCTTATATGCCTCCTGTTCGTGATTGCATACAATGCTAATGCTGATAAATAGTAGGGCAGTGTACTTATATAGTCTTCGAAAGGCGGCTGCTGAGTAGGAGTTTTTTATGTGGGACTGTAAAAAATTAATTACTCTTAAGAGAACCAACTTGAGACATCGGTGGAGTTGCTAATTCCTTATTGAAGTTAGACTTACTGGTTGTGACGTACCTGTCGGCTATGCCTTACTAGCCGCATCTAACTCATGTGCTTGCATGATCAACTTTCACCTAATTAAGTAAGAGGTGATACACCTTGGGCAAATGCATGTTTCATTCCAAGCTTGCAGCGATACTTGCTATGAATCCTTAAGTAGAGATGGTTCCTTATGGCAATACAACACTAACTGGATAAGGAATCTAAGCTTTTGTCCCATAAATGCTTAAAAGAGTAGGATGGCCATTATGATAATAATTATAATAATGATTGTTGCAATCTTTGGAGCGTACAGTAGTGCATTATCATACTCTTTAATTTATTATCCAATTTTGACATGCAAAAATTGCCTGCACGAAAGTATTTTAATACTTTAAGTCTAATTAAAAAAATTTGCACGAAAGTATTTTAATACTTCTAAAGTCTAGTTAAAAGTCTTACTTCAAGTCTAGTCTTCAAAAGATTAAACTTTCGATAAAACTTAAAGTTGAGGGTATTTGTAATCACATAAATTTTATTAAATATATAAGTACAAACAAATATGATGAATTAGTATAACTGGATTAATTATTTGAGTTCAATAAATATGAATTTAATTAAAGTCTAATTTTTATTGGGCTAGTTCATTGTTTTAGGCTATAAATGATAAGAGCCCGTTATTAAGCCCAAAGTGTCATCTTCTTCTAGAGGCCCATTCTGATGCTTCATGTCAAATGACGTGACGCGTCAAATCAAAGGAAGGAGCCAATAGGATCATGCCACATGTCAAAATGACATAGTATGCAAGCTAAATTCAAGCTAATAAACATATGCCACATATACAAGTGAGATGTTCCGGTCAATCAAATATGGTCATGTCACTTCAATCTGATTAGTTGAAAGAAGTTGAGATTTACAATAATTTCTCCACCCTACAATTATAAATAGGGGTCCTCCATAATTCAGAAAAGACATCAAAACTCTAACAAGAAGCCAGAGAGAGCTCGTGGATCAAATGCCACAGATTTCTCTACAAGCTACAAGTTCAAACATTCAAGCGCCAAAGTTCAACACCACTCAAGATCAAGACGAAGATTCAAGATCAAACTCAAAACCTCTTAAATCCAAGCATAAGTCAAGATCAAATTCATCAAGTTTACAAGTCAAATCTATCAAATCCCCAAGTCAAGAACAAGTACAAGTACATCAAGGTTCAAGAACAATCTCAATAACTCTTGAATTTATATTGTGACACTCACTATTTGAAATTAAATAAAATGATTGTTATGATATTTTTCAGTGTTGATTATTTTCTCGATGCTAATTTTATTATCTGTACATATACTATTTAAAACTATGCAAAGAGTACTATAAATCGCAATTTATAATATTCATAAATCATATAAAATAACTATTTCAAAATATTTTAAAAAATCAATTAAATTATAATTTAATTAGTTCTCAAAATTTCATTTGTGCCACATCTATCAATATAATATTAAAGTGTTAAGGTCCTTAAAAAATGATTTGAACTTTTTGTACTTCGTTAAAATACCTTCTAATAAATAAAACGATCTTTTCACTTTTTTCTTACAATTATAATTTAATTGTTTATATTATATTTAAAATAAAAAAAATTAAAATGTATGATAAGAAAAAGTTAATAAGTCCTAAAAATTTTGGTAAGAGTAAGGCATATGGTAAAAAAAAAATATTAGGAGAATTAATAAGTAACGGATCCTAAAATATATAGAAAGAGAAAAATGTTTTATTAAAACTCTATCTTATAAAAATATCTCTAGAATTACCATATATTATTAATTATTTCAAAGTCCTAAAGTTTTTATTTAAAGCATTAGCAAATTAAGACATGCTTAAATTGTTATTGTTATTTTTTTTACTATAGTAATTTTTTATTTAATAATTTTAATATACTTATGATTTTTAATTATAATAATAAGTCATAGTGTCAAACTATATCATTAGTTTTAGTAATCTTAACTGCTACTTTTTAATATTTTTTCTTCTTCTTATATATAATTTTAGTGATTAATGAGAGATCCACATGCAACGAAAATACTAAAAGTGGAAAGACCATTAAAAATGTTGATTGAATTTTTTTCCCTTCAATAAAAGAATCTAATAAGAAAAATTGTCATTATTATTTTATTAATTTTTAAAAAAACAAATCAATAAGATTTGGCTATTAAATATTTTCTTAACTAATTGTGTATTAAACTATATTAGGAATAATTCATAACTAACCTAATGTGTAGGAATCATATACATTGATTTAACTTGTCGTAGGGTCCTTTTTCTTGGTATAATAATAGAAAAATTTTGGCATCCTAGTACAAGTCCTATTTTTCTTATTTGAATTATGTAATATAACATAATTTAAAAGAAAATTTTACCTTTTATTAAAAGACTCTACAATAGACAATGCTATTGTTTTAAATTTAGGAGTTTTGAAATTATTTTAAAATTATTATTATTATTATTATTATTATTGTATTCAACTATTGTATAGACACCTTAATTATATGTAATATTAAATATAAAACTATTTTTCGCATGCCTTAGAAGTAAGATTTCACTTTTAATTACATAAAAATCACATTTTTAGACTATATTTTATTATAAAATTTACTTTCAACTTTGTTATGAGTGTTTTCAATCCCTATTAATTCACATTAGGAATACTTCAAGTCCTAATTGATTATATTTCAAGCTCTAACTTTTTTCTTCTTATTTTAGTTTTGATTAACTTTGACTCGTGTCATTTTCTTGCATTCATCTAATTCTGAGTCTCAGGATCAGGTCCGGGATCGAGAGTCGAGATTGGGAAGTCTAACATCCATGGACTCTCCCACAAACAAACAACAAACTTGGGTCTCGGGTCGAGAGTTGGGGTCAACAGTTGTATCTCGAGTTGGGGTTAGGTCCTAGGTCAAGATTCAGGAACGAGTAACTGATCAAAGATCGAGGTCTACCGTAGATCCCTAGTCGGGAATCAGGTTTGGATCCCAAGTCAAAAGCCGAGGTTGGGTTATGATTCAAGAGTTAAATCCCAAGTTTGGGTCGAGAAATTAGAGTCGAGTTTCAAGTAGGGAGTTAGGGTCGAGAGTCGGGGTCATGTCTCAGGTATTGATTTAGGGTCAAGTCTTCAATCAGGAATCGGTTTCAGGGATTGTATTTTAAGTCAAAAATTAGGGTCAAGTCTCGGGTTAGGTCTCGATTCGGGAGTCATTATTGCCTTTCAAGTAGAAAGTCAGTGGTCGAGTCCCAAATAAAAATCAAGGATGGAATTAGGTCTCCAGTTAGGGGTCAAGTCCCAAGTCGAGAGTCAGGGTCAAGTGCTAAGTTGGGGTCGAAGGTCAAATTTCAAATATTAAGTTGGGTTTAGTTCCAACATTGGGAGTCAGGGTTTGAATCTCGAGTCAAGATTCAGGATTAGATCTAGAGTCGAGAATAAAGGTTGTGTATTGAATCGGGTTCGAGTTTCGAGTCAAGGTTAGGTCTCAATTCAGAAGTTAAAGTCAGGTTTCAAATCAGAAGTGTGGAGACAGGTTTGATATCAATAATTGGATCAACCGATGTCGAAGTCCTAGGTCAAATCATGAATCTCAATTAGTGTATAGAGTGGTAGTTGGGTGTCAAGATTAGAACTTGAATCAGGGGCCGAGGTCGGGAGTTATGTCTCGTATCGAGTTGGTTGTCAGGGTCAGATCCAGTGTCATTGGTAGTTTCTTTAAATGATATACCTAAATTATCTTAGGATAATATTTTCTTCTTATTTTTCAAACATTGGAAAATAGGTAGAAAAGTCACTTATTTTCCAAGAAATATTTTTTGAGTATAGAGATTAACATTTTACCAAAATTTAAATAAATACTCTATAAAATGAGCTTAATATCTATTTTCAAACTTCAAGTATTGAAAGTTATACTTTCACTGGTGAATGTTAATGATCTTACAAAATGAGACAAAAGAAGAATGATCAAGAGTACAATTTTATAACCATATACATATATATGTAAGATCTTATTAGGCTTCACAAGACTTAACATTATATGTTTGCTTCAGTTCTAACGCTCAACCAATAGAGTTATTTTTTTGAAAAAATATAAGTATGTAGTGTTTAATTTGTGAAATTCAACTTCTACTTAATTAAGATAGGAATTAAATATAATATTTTGATGGTTAATAATTATTTTTGCTTCAACACAAGCTAGAACGCTATTGTATATAACTGGATAAATACCTGCAGCCAGTTATAACTACTCATGTCAATAAACAAGATGATAAATCAACATCTATTTTTTGTTAAAGAACTTAAAAAATTTGAAGAGTATGTCAAATACTTCTCAATCTTACATTAAATGATTTTTCATACTTCCTAATTTTACGCTAAATGAATTTTAATTTAGACCAAAAAATTTAAACTCCTAATCAAAGTGTTGATCAAGTTTTTTTAATTGTATAGTCTAATATAGATACATGTACAGAGCGTGTACACTAAATTAGTAAATTAAAATATAGCAAACATACTAGCATGAACTCTTATGCCTAGTAAAATATATGTTGACACCCAATTTTTACCCTGCACCATTTAGTTAATTATCAAGCTTTTTCAATTTTAGATAATTTAAAATAATTATTTTTTTCATAAATTAAAATTATTTTCAAGGTAATCGTATTGATACATCTTATACATGTATGAAAACTTATCCTATTAAAATAGGATAAATTAGTTTAGTTTTTCAAATAATTGTTTTACTTTATCAAATTAAGAAGCTTGACTTCTTAATTAGATGAATAATTTATCTCATTTCAATTCAAATTAGAGAAGTCTTACGACAAAGTTCCTAGGGAGGTTTTGTGGAGGTGCTTGGAAGCTAGAAGTATCCATGTGGCTTACATTAGAGCGATAAAGGATATGTATAACAAAGCCAAGACTCGTGTAAGAACAGAGGGAGGAGATTCTAAGGCGTTTCATGTTTTAATGGGTTGCATCAGGGTTCGATTCTTAGCCTACTCTTATTTGCCGTGGTCTTTATTGACATTTCGAAGTGTGGACTCCTTGCAAGCAACCTCGAGAGAAAAGAGATTAGGAGCACTTATTCCTTGTACCTAGGGAACTGATTCATAAGGCGATGGATGTTTTGACACGATAAATTCAAGGTTAGGTGCCTTGGTGTATGTTATTTGTGGATAATGTGGTTCTGATCGATGATACACACAGAGGTGTCAATTCTAAGTTGGAGGTTTGGAGACAGACTCTAGAGTCTAAGGGGTTTCGATTAAGCATGACCAAGATGGAGTATTTGGAGTGTAATATTAGCGAGGAACTGCCTGAGGATGAGGTGGTAGCGAAGCTTGATAGGTAGGTCATTCAGAAAAAAGATAACTTAAAGTATCTTGGGTCTATGATATAGCAAAATAGGGAGATTGATGATGATGTCACTCACCATATTAGTGCAGTTTGGATGAAGTGGAGGCTCGCTTTGGGAGTCTTATATGATAAAAGGGTGACCTTAAACTTAAAGGTAAGTTCTATAGGGTGGCGGTCAGACCTGCTATGTTGTACTGGACGAAGCGTTGACCTATGAAAGACTCTTACATCCAAAGGATGAAAGTGGTAGAGATGTGCGATGGATGTATGGAGTCACTAGAAGCGATAAGATTAGAAATAAGGTTATTCGTGATAAGGTGGGGTGAGTTCAGTAGAAGATAAGATGCGAGAAGTAGGGTTGAGATGGTACGAGCATGTGATGAGGAGGAGCTCAGCTGCTCAAGTGTGTAGGTGTGAGCGGTTGTCGCTGGATGGTTTCAGGCGAGGTAAAGGTAGACCATAGAAGTATTGGAAAAAGGTGATTAGACATGACATGAAGCTATTACAGCTTACCGAGTACATGACCTAGGATAGAAAGTCTTGGAAGACGCAAATTAAGGTGGTAGGTTAGGAGGTAGAACTGAGTTCTTGTTGGTAGGGTGTGTGCATTGTTTTGTTTCTCGTGCTAGTAGTAGGGTGGTGCATTTCTTGTAGTGTCCTTCCTTTGACATTGAATTAAGGGTTGTTGTTTAGATTAATTATTGTGTTGTTTTGCGTGGTGTAGTTTTAGTTATTTGTTGTTATTTCTAATATTTTATATTGTTTATTGTTGTACTAGAATGTAGTTTTTGTCGTGAGCCAAGGGTTTCTTAGGAACAACCTCTCTACCCCACCTCTGAAATAGTGGTATGAACTGCGTATACTTTACCCTCTCCAAACCCACTTGATAGGAATTAACTAGGTATGTTGTTTCTATTCAATTTTATCTATTTTAATTAATTTGAACCCTTTTGGTTACAGTTGAAACCTATTCGGCTGCGATTGTAATATACATTTAGCTATTTTTGCAACCTAAAATCATTCTACTTTGCTCTTATTTTCCAAACCAAAAAATTGGCCCAAAACCTTAAAGACCCAGTCTGTTCCCTCTATTACCCGACCGGCCCATTTAAATATTAAACCCCCTTCATTGTTCTCATATTCCCGCACAACAGCAAAAACAAAGAACCCTAACCCTTTTATTTCTATCTCCGGCCGCCCCCAAATTACCTCTCCTAACCCTACGTAATTTGCTTCTCAAAGCAAAATTCAGGCCGATTCAATACTATTTTTGGCAAATTATGATTGTACGACCTAAGAAACGGAAATATTCTCTCCAATTTGAGATTTTCTGTTTTTGTATTTTTCTTCAAGATGGTACAAATCCGTACTGCTCGTCCAGTTTGCACGTTATCCGTTCAAAAATTGGAATTTCCCAAGTCCCACATCGGTGGAAACCCATTTTTCACTCCCAAATCGTTTCTATAAATACCCCACTGTTCCTCTTGTTTTGGTGGAGATTTTCGGGTAAGCGAACCCCCAAAACTGTGGGATTTATTGGCTAGAAAATGGTCTTCCTTATGTGTTTTTCCCGTCGCCCCTTGAATTTCTGAGATACTCATTGTTCAAATTTTGTCCAAGTTGCAGTTTGAGACCTGCATACAAGTACTACCTGTTTATAATTTTTACCTTAGTAGCTGTTAACAAGTTAAGGCCTAAGTGCATAGTTGATTGAATGTGTGTTTTTACTTTGCCTTGATGCGATTGTTCTATACCACCACTGTCTCTCTTACGCTACAGATGGGGTCTGTTTAGGTAACTACAAATAAAGTATGATGATGTTTTCTCTTCTAAAAAGCTCTGCTTGAATATTGACTCTCTCTAAAAATGACTTGGTTATTTTCCCTTTGTTGCATTTCTCCTCTAAGCTTTTTCCTTTTACGTGTTTCATGTGATCTTTATCCGAGTTCAATGGACTCTCATCCTCGCATGGGTTTGATCCATTTGAATTGAATCTACCTCAACAGAGCTGAAATGAACTGAAGACCGGAAGCGTAGGGAGCACGTAACGAAGATTAGGCCCAAGGCCATACAAAAATTAAGATGGCAACTCCAGGCCTAGTTTTCTATCTCCCCTCTTTATTTATTAGTTTGTAAATCTTAATTACTTATACAATTATTTGTTTTAACACTTTAAAATAATTAATCTAAACGAGCCCTGGCAGATTACCATTTTAGCATTTTCTTTGTTATAGCCTTATTTTCTGATTATTTTAAAAAATAAATCTTAAAATTGATCAATCAAAATCAACTTCGATACAGGTTTTTTCTTACACATATGATAAAGTTCATCGTTGTGCATAAAAGAAAGAACTTTCCTTCTCACCTAATCAATAGTTTTCCCAAAGTTTCATCTTGTGGGTATAAAATTAGCCTCTTATTTTTAAATTATATGTTATTATCACTTCTTTTTATAAGAACAATTCAAGTTCTTTCAAAGTTGTTTGATAAAAATTACCTTAATTATTGCAATTTAGTAAAAATAGTTATCAAAAACCTGAACTAATCTTGGTAATGTTGGATATTTCGTAAAATTAGTTACTAAATCTTTATTTAAAAATTCAAACCTTTTTTTTTCTAAAAAATTGCAAAGTGACAACGTTTGCAAATTTAATCAACTTTATCTATTTTGCATAACCTAGCCCATTTTCACTTATTTGCAAGACATGATTAAGTAAATTTTGCAAAATGACTTAATTCACGTTTCTCTTAGTAGACTTAATTTTCTCTTAATTGAGACTATTTCTTTAAATGACAAATGCCATTTCCATCAAGATATTGGAAGAGAAGTTCTGATAGATTTTGGCTATTTTTGTAAATTTAATCACTCTATTTCAAAATTATATGACTAAACCATATTCTTGGAGTAATTTCAAACATAATTTAAGACATTTTTCAAAGAGTTAGTATTTGGTTAACCTGATTTAGGGATGTTCTCGAGGTGCTTTAAAATTTTTCTTCGGGACATTATTAAAATCCTTACCTATTTTTAGATTTAAGTTTTGTTTCTGTTTTCGAAGTTTGGATTTTTTCTTAAAGTTTTTTTAATTTCTTTAAAATACTAAGTAGCGATTTTGTCTATTTTCGAATTATTTTAAAAATTTGCTAAGTTTTAAAGTAATTAATTTTTTTTTAAGTCATCAATATATTTTTTCTAGATCCAAAAAAAAAAAAGAAAAGAAAAGAAAAAAGATAAAGCAATATAAGGTAGTCTATTGTTGTGTATTAGTGTTTGCTACTATTTGTCTGTTATTGGTGTGCAACTAATTCACCTTGTGGCATGATTTAATTTGTAAATATACCCAATCATATCTGAATTGATTCAAATTGATCTGAAAATTTGAGTTGAAATGATTTATGCACAAAGTTAGGACCGTTTGATTTAGATTATAAGTTAGTTAATTTAATTTTTAAGTAGTTTTTAATCTATAAAAGTATTTGAATATTTTAAAAATGACTTATAATAAATTAAAATTGATTTATAAAAAATTAAAAGTTAAAAGTAGATAAAAATCCTAATTCTCATTTTTTAACTTAAAAATTATTAAAATTTGACTTTTTTAAAATAATTTTTTTCTAAAAAACTACTTTTTTTTAAGTACAATCAAACGGGCTCTTACTCAAGTGGATGTTGAGCGGCATAGACATATCATTTAATTGAATTTAAATAATTTACAAAATTATTTGGTAGTGTTGTATATACCATGCAATTTTAAATCATGATTTCTAGGGGTGTTTATGTTTCGATTTGGGTTGATTTTTGGTTAAAATCAAAACAAATCAACTTAGTCGGGTTTTGAATTTTATAACCAAATCAAATAAAATAAAATAATA
>JBDJHY010202843.1:0-11578 GCA_039654485.1 Withania somnifera | reverse complement strand
TCATAAATGCACAACATATCAACAAGTATACATATAAATATAGGATCATGTCATATCAATACCCTATGCCCTGTACAAGTATCTCTAGTAAAATTCTAAGTCACAGGCACCGTATTAATCCGATGCCAAGATATAAGTATCAATATGAAATGGACGAAGGAATGGTACAAGGTTAATATACAACCTAGCTAACAAGCCCACGGAGGCTATTTAGTACAATTATTGAAGTTGCACGGACACAGATAGCCCCACGGAGCCTACCTGTCGTCCGACGATAAAGAGATACAAGTCCATGAATAGAACTCAGACTGATATCAAATGGTCTCCAAATGATCTGAAACTTGTATCAATGTATTCTATATGTTAATACAAGTCTAACAATGTATTTTATGCTAAGTTTCGGACTAGGAGGCTTGTGGGGTTGCTCGTTAAAACTAAAAATAAACTTTACTATGGTTAGGAACCCGTTCTATAAAATTAAGCACAAGTTGAGTGCGGGAAGGGCTTAAAAATAACGAAGAAAAATTTGATCCTAACGGGGTCAAAGATTCAATCTTTATGGATTTAATGAAGGAATTACGGTGTAATAATAATCCTAGGAGCAATGTATGCTCAATTAATGAAGAATTACTCGAAATTATATGGATTAGGGAAAGATTTTATCAATTTCAACCCTTTGAGGCATTAATGGTGGAAACCATGAATTTGAAGGGTAAAAAGGAACGAGAACTTACCCAAAAATGTGGAAGGATTGAAGAACAATGGTGGAAGAATTGAAGAACAATGTTAAGAGGATTTTCCCTAGCCTTGGTACGGTGTTTGGGAGAAGTTTCTTGCCCTAAAACTGAATAAATCATGAGGTTTCTTTTGAAATAAAACATAGGGGAGGTTCAGGAAATATATACTGCCAGGTCCACATTCATCACGGTCGCGATCAGTTGCAGGTTTCTGCTACAGATTTTCAAGATCTCCAACTGGGTCTTGAAATTGAAAAGGAGTCAAAATTTGACAAACTAAAGATGTATTTTATGTGAAAAACACATTCCGGACTCAATGAAATTGACGAAATTGAAATCGGAGATTTTTTGAGATAAAAGGACCCCCTACCAAGCTTTAACCAAAACTAGGAAATTTCCAATTTTCCTTAAAAAAACTTAAATCAAGCACAAACACCTTGGGAGTTGTACCAAAGGTCAAACCATCCTATATTCACCATTTTGGAGCTGATGGATGTGTCAAAATTCCAATCCAACACTCCGAACACCAAATTATTTTCCAAGCTCCACTTTTGGCCTTAAAATTAACTAAAATTCGTAAATTGGCATATGTTGAAAATAAAAACTCCAAAACGCAAATTTAAGGTCGATCTTGACTTTGTTTGACATTTCAAAGCTAAAAGAACTGTCAGAATTTAATTCTAAGCTCGACTGACTTTGATCAATGAATACTTAGTTTTTTAGGCTCTAAAACAGGCAATTTGAGATATTTTCCAATCGAGTCACCAAGGATCCATACTACCAGTCCTAGTAAGTTATAAATGAATTAGGGAAACTACCAAAATACTCTAGAATGCAAAACTTCATGTATTTATCATAAATGACCATGAGGGTTATTACAAGAGCCAAGAGTTTTAAGTGGGTCATGTTTAACATTCAAGTTGTTTTTTTTATAGAAAGGATGTAGAAAACAAAGAAAGGTAAAAGTAGGGGGAAGAAAGTAGATGTGATGATTAGAGGAGAGACCAACCAACCTAGAAGATAAAATGAGGCTCAAGATGAGTCCCCATCACAAACATCCTCCACTCTTATATCCCAGAAGTGCTAAGGAGAGCAGTGCCCCCAGAACCACCTACAGATGCTACAATGCAAGATTTAAGGAGTGCAGTTCAACTATTGACTCGTATAGTTGCAATCCAAGGCCATGGATGGGAAGGTCAAACTATGGGTGCTAGTTACACAAGTCAGGAAGCTAGCGTGCAGATATGAGATTTCCTCAATTTGAACCCTCCAACATTTAATGGGTTGGATCCTAATGAGGACCCACAAGAATTTATTGATCATATTCAAAGGATTTTTGATATTATGCATCTGTAGAAAGGAAGAAGTCGAGCTAGAGGCTTATAAACTAAAGGGGGTTACGCTACTATGGTATGAAGCCTTGAAATAATCCAGGGGTATAGATGCACCTTTAGCTAGTTGGAAAGAGTTCAAAGAAACATTCATTGATCATTACTTGCCATTTGAGACAAAAGAGGAATGAGCATACCAGTTCTTAAATCTTTACCAAGGGAACATGAGCTTGAGGGAGTACAACCTCAAATTTAACTCTTTGTCAAGATATGCTCCTACTATGGTATCCACTATGCAAGAAAGGGTTCATTGATTTATGGACAGGTTGAATGAGTACTTGGTCAGATATTTCACCATTGCTTTCTTGAATCAAGAAATGGATATAGCAAGAATCCAAGATTTTACACAAAATATGGAGGATCAAAGGCAAAGAAGAAGAACATAGTACCAGGAAAGAGGACTAGATCTACAAGGCAGTTTGCGCCATCCCGAAGTAAATTCAAGCCATAGTTTTATAATAAAACACCTAGGCCACAATCTTCATACTCCACAGGTAGCGCTCTACCCCAAATTCAAGGGTTCAAAGGTAACCTGTTTCGACAAAGAGGTGAAGGTCAGAGTTTATGGATGACTTGGCCTTTCCACAGGCATCCTTTGATCCTAGTGGCTGTATTGAGCGATAGCGAGACCCGATGAGTGAGATGAGTTCTTAGATTGTGGCCTTTGTACGATGCTAGTGCTTTGTATGTTTCCTTACTATTGTTGTGTTGCATTCATGTATTTTAACATATTGAGTTGTTGTAGGTTAAGAACGAGCATAGCCTTGGGCTATGGTAAAGTGAGTTTATCGAGCTTTGATGTGACAACATTTTACACCATATATTGCACTTGAATCTATGAATAAATGTATGTTCTTGAGTAAATTTTGTGCGATTTGATGTGTTTTCTGTGTATTTTATGGTAATGTTTGCGTTTAGAACTCTGGAGAAATCATAGAAGAAATGGTGTTTCGTATACCAATTAAAAGTTTCCTCCATGATTGGATGACTAGCCCAAACTGTGCCGTCCAATGGAAATAAAACTATTTTAAGAAGTCTTTTTTGTTAAGAAATAGATGATTCATCTGGTCTTTGTTGAACCGTCCAAATCCACCGTAAAGAGTTTGATATTTTGAAGGAAGAAACAGATGGAAGATTTGACGAACTATCTAGCCTTGGACGGTTCGTCCAAAATGATGCCGTCTGAGAGGAAAACTACTGTTTTAGAGTTTCAACATATGGAAGGATAGGCGGTTCATCTGGGCTCAGACGATTCGTCCAAAGAGCTGCCCAAGCCCAAATGTGAACTATTTCTGAGTTTCAACTATTAAACTTGCACCCCTGCCCTATAAATAGGTGTATTAGGTTATTTTATTGAGAATAGTTAATAGTACATAATTCATAGTTTATCATAGGTTATATCACTGTTTGGTATGATTTATTTTCTCTACTGGAAAACAAAAGTGTGAGAAATTTGTTCATCATTGATTATAATTTACCATCAGTTTGAAGAGTATTTTATTGGTATGATGTCTATTAGTATTCTTTTTACTGTTGTGTAATCACAATCATGAGTAGCTAAATCCCCAACTCTAGGGTTGTGGGATCCATGGGTGAATCAAATCTTGGGTTATAATTCTAACACGGTTCTTGCATATCAATAAGTGTATTAACACATAATCTCTACAATTTAACTGATTTTTAGTGGTTGCAAACCTAGAACATGCCTAGGTTTAGTTTGTATTACCTTTATGATTAAACCTAGGAGTTAAGAATATGATAAGAAATCTAGGGCATTAACCCTCATCTAATGATTATTGTTGTAACAAAAGTAATTATCTTGAGGTTATTTTGATAGAAATATTGCACTCTTTTATAGCCTGAGAATTTATAAAAGAGATTTATCTAGGATCAAAGGTTGAAAAACTTTTAGATTAATAGCACTGTTGTTATAAATAACCATACACTATGAAAGATTGCAAGACCATTAACATTTATAATTCGAAGAATTGTCGAAACCTTACTGAACATAATCCTAGGTTTTTCTCATTAATTAAAATCCATCATGACATAATTCACTTAGTATTTGAACTCTATTACGAAGTGTTACCACTTAAAAAACAATCCCCCTTATTCACTTTTGTATATTTTAGAAATAACTGACTAATTTACTAAATATTGTCATTAGAACTGAATCTGAACCATATTCCTTATGGGATTGACCCCAACCTTGTTGGATTCTATATTTAAACAAAGACCATCTATGCTTCATTTGGAGGTGTAATTTGAGCATTCTCAAATTTTGGCGCTATTGCCGGGGAATACAGTTGTCATTTAAGGTTAAGCGTTAATTTTTATCATTTAGTCGTAATTCTTGTTTTTTCTTTAATTTGTTGGTTTTTTCGACTATAGGGGGTCAAGTAGTTTATGCCACATACTCAAAGCTCAGGTATGCCCTACTTCTATTTGATCCATAGATTGCTAGAACACTAAGAAGAATTAACAGGAAGAATTATACACCGCTACTGGACCCTAAACAACTGCATCTAAATGAGCCGCCAAGAGGAAACCATCCATTTGCACCTCCTAGACCTCAACCTATGAGGCATAATGAGGGATGATGATGATGTGGTCCTCGATAGATCCAGTGCAACATGAGCAATTATTTTTCCTCCTTTATCACTGGGTAGCAAGTTCAACATCACCAACACTATGATTCAGCTTTTAACCATGAAGGGGTTATTTAGAGGGGTAGCAGGTGAATATCCCAACCTTTACTTAAAGAACTTCACTACCATCTATAAATCTTAAATCCTACATGGAGTATGTCAGAATACCATTCGTTTGAGGTTATTTCTGTTACCATTCTATAGAGCGGCCACTATGTGGTTACATGACTTGCCTTTGGACTCTATAGCTAATTGGGAGAGATGAAAGAGGCTTTCCTACAAATGTTCTTTCCTCTATCTAAGATGCTAGTACTCTAGGATGAAGTTACTAACTTTAGGCAGAAGAATGATGAGGCACTGCATGAGGTTTGGATAAGGTTTAACAAGAAGATAAAGAAATGTTCCACTAATGGATTGGGAGATTATTATTTGAAGGAGACATTCTAAAGAGCTCTAAACGCACCTTCAAAGTTGGTTGTGGATGGCATAAATGGAGGATCATACATGTATAGATCATATGCCCAAGTGTCACAAGCCCTTGATAAGGTCACAAAGAATAACCGGGGATGGTATACTAGAGAAGCAAAGGTGTCTAGTGGTACAAAAGTGGATACTATATCGACGGAGCAACACCGAAGAGAAGAGGAGTGAGACCATAAAATGGACCACCTTAAAAGAATAGTCTTAATACTAAGAAACTATTAGGTGGAGGTTTTGAAAGGGTGAAAGTTGTTGTTACTTATGGAAAATATAGGTATGACAGTGGTGAGTCAGAATCTAAGGAGGAAGCAAGGTACTTACAGAATTAGTGGGGTTTCCATAAGGAACCCAAGGTCGGAATTTTAACAAAGAATACTTCTATAAACGAGGAGATTATCGCAATAGGGAGTAGAAAAATTGGAGGAATAAGGATGCATATAATAAAATGAGGAGTGGTGCATACTACCACCAGGGAAGCATAAGAGAGAGACTGGTAGTTTAAAAATGGAAGAGATATTGGCTAAAGTTCTCCAGAAGTTAGAATCATTTGATAAAAGCTTAAAGTATATGAATAGGAGGACATCTAATATTGATCAGATGGTCGACTCATATTCCATTTCAATAAAGTAACTGGAGTTCTAGATGGGGAAGATGTCTGACTTTTTGAACCAACAAAAGGCCAGTGATATGACATACACTCTAAAGAATAATGGTTGTTGCATAACTATCAACACAAGATGAGTCAAAGGATTATTTGATCCAAAGATAACTATAGAAAAGAATTAGGCAGCTGAGAATTCAACCACAAAATGATATGGTTGATATGAATGAGAATGGACTTCAGGAGGGGAGTAAACCAATGAGTGAATTGGGTAAGGAGGAACCAGAAAATATGATCAAGATGCCAAGTCAACCAACCCAATTACTCAAAGAATAAAGAAGAAAGATGAGGATGGTAGGTTTCAAAAGTTTATCATACAATTGTTCATGAATGTTTCATGGGTTGAGGCACTCAAGCAAATTCTAGGATACACTAAGTTTATGAAACAACTGGAAACCAAGAAAGAATAGTCAATTTTGAGCCTGAAGATAATATTCATCATTGTGGGTCTATTTCATCTAGGCCCTTGGTGAAAAAGAAAAGATTTGAGAGCGTTCATAATTCCATGCACTACTACAATGTTCTATTTTTCTCGAGCACTTTGTGATATAATTTCCAGTATCAACTTGATTCCATTAGAAATTTACAAATATTTGGTCTTGTAAGCACCCAAAACGATGACAGTGCATCTTTTAATGGCTAACAGACCAGTTAAGAAATTAGTAGGGATCTTGTTTGATATACTTTTCAAAGTGAACAACCTCACCTTTCCTACCAACTTTATTATTCTTGACTTTGAGGTTGACTTTGATGTGCCCATCATTTTGGGTAGACCCATCTGGAAGATCTTTAGTAGATGCTAAAAGAAGTGCGATAAAGTTTTGGCTGAATAATAAGGAAGTAAATTCATCATATATAAATCCAAGAAGAAACCAAGGATATAAGTGTAGTATCTATTATTAAGGTTGTATGGCATGATTTAAGAGACCTGCATATTGATGAGAAATTGTTTTTTGAGCCGTTAGTGGCGGTGATGATGAAATTTGATGGTAAAGGTATGGATGTGTATGAAGAAACCGTAAATACTTTGATGGGAGTTGGGTCTCATTAAAATGAGACAAGAAAAATTGATTTAGACCTACAGAATAGGTTAACACCATGAGCAAGACCATCAGTTGAAGAGCCACCAGTATTGGAACTCAAAGCCCTCACTTATAATAGATAACATCTTACCGAGCATCATTTCTACACAACTTTTAGATCAATAGGTTGCAACTTTAGTCCAAATTTTTAGAAACTTAAAAAAGCCATCAGATGGACTATAACAGATATCATCGATAACCCATTAGGTATTTTGTTGCATTGCATAGAGCTACAGACTGACAATGTTTCTAATTGGGAGCATCAAAGAAGACTAAACCAATCTATGTAGGAAGTTTTCAAGAAAGAAATAATTAAATTTCTTGATGTTAGAGTTGTATATGCAATTGCTAATAGCAAATGGGTAAGTACAGTATAGTATTACCAAAAAAAGAGGCATGATTGTGATGCCAAATGAGAAAAATGATCTGATCCTGCTAAGGCTAGTGACATGTTGGAGAATTTGCATAGACTACAGCAAGTTGAACGCTTCTACTTTAAAAGACCACTTTCCAATGCAATTTATGATCAGATGCTTGATCTTCTTGCAGAAAAGGGTTGATATAATTTCTTAGATGGTTACTCTGGATATAACCAAATTGCCATAGCCACGGAGGATCAAGAAAAGACAACATTTACTTACCATTATGGTACATTTTCTTTCAAATATATGCCCTTTGAATTTTGCAATGCTCCAGCCACATTCCAAAGGTGCATGATTTCTATCTTTTTCTGACATGGTGGAAGACTCTTTTGTAGTCTTCATGGATGACTTTTTTTTGTAGTAAGAGACACGTTAGATGATTGATTAACTAATTTGAGCAATGTCCAGCAAAGATACATTAATGTTAACCTGGTTCTTAATTGGGTGAAATGCCACTATATGGTAAGAGAGGGTATTTTTTTTTGGTCATAAAGTATCGAAAAAGGGAATTCAGGTAGATAAATCAAAGGTGGAAGTGATTGAGAAGTTACCACCCATGATCTCTGTCGAGGATGTAAGAAGTTTTTTGTGCCATTTTGATTTTTATAGAAGGTTTATTCAGGATTTCTAAAAAATCTCTAGCCCGCTATTCAAACTTCTTGTGAAAGAGGTTAAGTGATTGTTTAACTGAGCCTACATGAAGGATTTTGAAGGGATTAAATAAAAAATAATCAAAATGTCGGTTATTTTTAGCCGAAATTATATAGATCCACTTGAATTAATGTGCAATGCTAGTTATGTGGCACTACTATGCCTTAGAAAAAAAGAGATAAGATTTTTCATTTAATCTATTATGAATGTAAATCGCTGAATGGGGTACAAACGAATTACACTGTTACTGAGCAAGAGCTACTTACTTTAGTATATCCTTTTGAGAAATTTAGATCCTACCTTCTTGGTAACAAAGTGGTGGTGTAAACTGGCTATATAGCCCTGAGATATCTCATGGCCAAAGAGATGCAAAATCGAGGTTAATCTGGTGGATATTTCTTTTATAGGAATTTGATTTTGAGGTGAAAGGTCGTAAAGGATGTGAAAACCAGGTAGCTAATCACCTCTCAATATTATAGGCTGGTGGAAAAAAGATAGTTGATGCAGAAATTAAGGATACATTCCCTTGCGAAAAGGTAGTGGTGATTAAGGAAGGAATTGATCCATGGTATTGACTTTTCAAACTTTTTTGTTAGAAACATCATGACTGAAGGAATATGCACTTATGCACGAAGAAAATTCCTCCATGATGCTAGTAGGTACTTTTGGGATAAGCCTTTCTTGTTTAGGCTATGTGCAAAAAATATGTTACAAAGATGTGTTCCAGAGGTTGATATAAGGGGTATTCTTGAGGAATGACATTCATCCCCAGTAGGAGGGCATCACGGTGGTGCCCAGACTATGCAGAAAGTATTACAATGTGGTTACTGTTGGCCTACTCTTCACCATGATGTTATGAGTCTTCCAAAGCATGAAATAGTTGTCAAAGGAAAAGAGCCATTTCGTGTAAACATGAACTTTATATGACTCCAACTATGGAAATGGAGCTTTTATATGTCTGGAGAATTGAATTTATGGTCCCCTTATGGAAAAAAATATATTCTAGTAGTGGTAGACAATGTTTCTGAGTGGGTTGAAGCAGTAGCTTTGCTTGATAACGAAGGAAAAAGGCTAGTATTCTTCCTTAAGAAGAACATTATTTACCAGGTTTTGGACTCCCAAAACCATCAATAAGGTTTTAAAGGTTGTATTGGCTAAATACGGGGTGAAAGAATATAAGTTGGCAACACCTTATCATCCTCAAACGAGTGGTCAGCTTGCGGTTTCAAATACGGATATCAAATCTATATTTGTAAAAACTGTGAATGCTAATTGGAAGGATTGGTCCCTCAAGTTGGATGATGCTTTTTGGGCATATAGAAAGACATTTAAGATGCCAATTGGTATATACCCTTTTTAGTTGGTGTATGGAAAATCTTTCCATTTACAAATCAAATTGGAGCACAAGGCGATGTGGGCCTTAAACAGAGTTAATTTAGGTTGGAATGATGCCATCAACCTGGGTTAAGATCAAATTAATGAGATGGATCAATTTTGAATCAATGTGTATGATAGATCCTCTATTTACAAAGAAAAGATGAAGAGGTACCATGACTAAAGAATAGAGAATAGAGACTTCAACCCAGGAGATTTGGTCTTGTTGTTTAATTCAAGTTTAAGATAATTCTAGTGCAAGTTAAAATCAAGGTGTACTGGCCCATATATTGTCACAAAGGTCTTTCCTTCAGGAGTTGTCGAGATGGAAAATAAGAAGAAAATAAGATTTAAAGTAAATGGACAATCTATAAAGAAGTTTTTTGAATTTATAAAAGAGATACAAGTTCTGGATATTACCTTGATGAAATATGAGTAATCAAGTGTAATGATCCTCATGGTCATATATGATAAATATGTGACGTTTTATATTCTAGAGAATTTTGGTAGTTGCTCCAAGTCATTTATGACTTGCTGGGACTGATAGTTCAGATCCCTAGCGACTCGCTTGAGAAATATCTCAAATTTTCTATTTTAAAGCCTAAAACTAAGTACTCGTTGACCAAAGTCAACTTTCCTTCAAAAAAATCTTGGAACTTAATACGATAGTTTTGTTAGCTCCAGAATACGAAACAAAGTCAAGATTGACCTTAATTTTATATTTTGGAGTTCTCGTTTACAAATATTGCAAAATTATGGATTTAATTCAAGTCTATAGCCTAAAGTGGAGCTTGAGAAATATTTTGATATTCAGAGGGTTGGGTTGCAATTCTGAAGCTTCCAGCAGCTTCAGAATGATGATTTTAGGATATGGGAGGTATTGGTATAAGTTCTAGACTTGTCATTGCATTTTGCGGTGTTGGTGGAGAAGTGCACTTTTGGCTACTTTTGGTTTGAGTGGTCATTTCATGTAAAGGACCTCAGATTTAAGTTTTACTGATTCCATTAAGTCCATAATGTCATTTCCATGTTGTTTGCATATTTAGTTTGTCAAAATTAGACTCCGTTTGATCCCTGAACTCCCATCTGGACAATTCTAAAAGATGAAGTAGCAACTGGTACAGATGTAGGCACTTAGTGTAATCACATTGAATGATTTCTTTCTCCTGCCTGATCATGCCTACTCATGCGGTCACGCCCATCTTGCTTGATGAGATAAATACTGTAAATCCCCTTAAGCGTGATTGTGCCTAGCTAGGGTAATCGCGGCATGCCGCACCTAGCAGTATAGAATTTCCTGCACATTTTCCCTTGATTATATTAGCAACCCTACGTTGTTTCACTCCATTCCTAAGTAAAAATAAACCCCCAAACAACCATTCAAGGTCAAGGAAATACTCACATCATTCCCCGTTGATTCCATATGAATTTGGTCTCCTTCTCTTCTTCTTCCTTATTCTCTTAGTTTTCAATCATTAATGGCCTAAAAGTTGAGGTTGACGAAATAATCTCATAATCCATCGTGTTTCATGTAATTATTTGTTAATTTATCATAATTCTAAGGTTAAATTAGTAAAGATGGAATCTTTGACCCTTTTAGGGTCAATTCTGTCCGGGCAGATTTGAAGCCCTTCCCGCATTTGCATTTTGTTTAATTTTGGAGTATGGGTTTCTGGTAACGTTGGGGACCTCGTATGAAATTTATTTTCATTTTTGGCAAGCAGACTTCGTAAGCCCATTTTAGGCTCAATTTTGGGACCAGTCCAAAACTTAGCATAAAATACTCCATTAGGCTCATATTAACATATAGAATACTTTGGCACAAGTTTTAGATAATTCAAAGATCATTTGTTATCAGTTGGAGCAATATTTGTGAGATTACAATGCTCTATCGTCAGATGACGGGTAGGCTCTGTGAGGCTATCTCTGGGCTTATAGCTTTAAAAACTATACTAAATAGCATACTTGGGTCGGGTAGCTAGGTTATATAGTACCCCTGTACCATTCTTTCGTTCGTTCCAGGTTGATACTGATATTTTGGCACTCGAGTTATATAGGGTCCGAGACTTAGCATTTGATTAGAGATACCTATGCAGGGCATAAGAGGTGGATATTTCATGATTATATGTGAT
>JBDJHY010202784.1:0-11580 GCA_039654485.1 Withania somnifera | reverse complement strand
TTGGGCCTTTGGCCAATGGCTAAAAACTGCTACAATTGAAATAAATAATTGTTTTTTAATAATTTCGGTCCGAGCCAAATTCACCGGATTGCCCAAATTTAAACCGGGCTGTCCAGGCCGGTCCGGTCCAGTGAATAAGTTTGATACTCAGACTATCTGTAAGAAAGATAATTTCAAGTATTTGGGGTCTATGATCCAAGGTAATGAAGAGATTAATGAGGATATTTTCCACCGTATTGGTGCGGCGTGGATGAAATGGAGGATCGCATCTGGGGTTTTGTATAAGAAGAAAATGTCCCTTAAACTGAAAGGTAAGTTTTACAGAGTGACAGTTAGACCAACTATGTTGTATGGGGCAGAGTGTTGGCCAGTTTGAAATGCCACATGAAGAAGTTAAAGGTGACAGAGGTGAAGATGTTGCGATGGATGTGTGGGTTTACTAGGTGTGATAAAATCCAGAATGAGGTTATTAGAGGCATGTGGTGGTGAGTGTAGTGGAAGATAAGATGGGGGAGGTGAGATTGAGATAGTTTGCACATGTGCTTAGAGGGATTACAAATGCCCCTATACGGTGTGTGAGAGGTTGGTGGATAGGTTTAAGAGAGGGAGAGGTAGACCGAAAAAATATTGGAGAGATGTGATATTACAAGATTTGAAGAAGTTACAGCTTACCGAGGACATGTCCCTAAATAGAAAGATGTGGAGGAATACTATTAGGATAGTAGGTTAGTAGGCTTGGGGTTAGTTTTATTGGGTGGTAGGTTTGCTGTCGTAGGGGCTTAGGAGTCATAGTACCGTAGGTCCAGAGTCTAGCTCCAAGAGTTTTTGGTCGGTTTTTGGCTTCATGTAGTGTGAGTTGACTAATATTTGTTGATAGCCTTACATTTATTATTATCTTATTGTTTTTCCATATTATACCGTGCCAGTATATTAGGCAATTTTTTATATTTTATTTTATATTTTATATTTTTTATATGGTACAGTCTTGAGACGAAGGTCTTCCGAAAATAGCCTTTTTACCTGACTCCTAGGTAGTGGTATGAATTGCGTTCATTTTACCCTTCTCCAGATCCTACGATGTGTGAGAATATATTGGGTATATTGTTGTAGAAAGCAAAAGAGAAAATATTTATGAATAATAACATAAGTTGTTTTTTAGAAGTAAAGGAAATAGCTTATCTTGAAGCATTTTTTTGGAAGTTTACATGAACACAGTTTGTTGCTTTAATATTGCAAAGGTATTTTATCATTTGATTGATGAAATACAAATCGCTACTCTTCAGAAATATTTTTCTGGGAAGACAATTCGGATAAAAAAAAAATATTCAAGTAAATTATTAATATGTATATAAATATTTTAACATCATATTTGTACTTCTCCTTTTACTTTTTTTTTAATATAACAAACACTCTTACTAAATAAATACATAAATAGTGTCATTAAATGATGCAACAACATTATTTACAATCCTAGGAAAACAGAAATAAAAAATAACCTATATTTTTGATTAAACATATTTTAATTTTTCGGGTCCAATTAAATATATTATTATAGCTAATAGGTAATATATTGTCATTAATCACACATCATAGAATGTCACTGTATTAAGTTAAATGGTGAGTTACTATCACTAGAATATATGGTTTTAAATTTTCATAAATAACTTTTAAGTATTTTCTTTATTTGACAATATTATATAATTTGGTGTCTAGCTTTATCTTAAGGGTGTTTTCAACATAGAGGAAAATACTTTTTAATTTCTTAATATTTGATTGATTAAAAGTATTTTTACTAAAATATTTACAGTTAGCAAAGTCTTTTTACACCATGCTAATTATGGTGGAAACGCACTCTTAGGTATTAGTAACAAATTACCATATTTTAAATGATTGCAGGTCCTTGATTCGTATGTATGATGAGGGACAACTGGATGATGCATATTTTGAGGAAGAAAAATAGAGTAACGAATGCTCTATCAATATTTAAAAGGAAAATCAAAGATCCCACTTTTTTATTAAATAGACCTATTATTTTTGGTGCACTCCTTATTTTTGTATTGAATCATATTTATAGGAACGCTATTTATATAGATCTATTACTATGTAATAATATTGTATGAAGATCTTCTATTAAATAAAAGCCTTCCACTTCCCCTAACAAAAATAAATAATAAAAATAACTTTTTCAATAAAAGTTTAAAATAAATAATATTTCTTTTCATTTGTCTTGAATCTCACCTCCTTTTATTATTTTATTATTTTGGGTGGTCAATGCATCGATAGAGTCTTATGTAGCAGACGACTTCGAAACTTGATCATTTAAATATTTAAAATTTTTAAGTTTTTCATTTGATTGATAGTATATAATTGTCAGGGAGAAAGGAATGTTTTATTATGTGAATTGAATTTAATAAAATAAAATGTGAAAGAAGAAAAAACATCCATATATGTACATACATGTAACATGTTACATCCTCTTCTTGTTTTCTTTATTTCTAACTATTCAGACAATTTTTTCTAGTGAACTAAAATAGAGGTCATTTTCAGTATTAGATTACTATTTAAGTTAAAGAATTCGATGGATTAAACTGAATAATAATAGGTAAATTATATATATGTATATATATTTTATTTATTTATTTACATATATATATATATATATATCATTTTTTAATGTATCTGAACGGTTTTAAATACGTGCGATAAGTTATATATATCGCAATGTAACTGAACGACGTTCAAATATGCATGATAAATCACATGTATCGCGAGTACACAATGTATCGCATATCTAACTATGTACCTAAATGACTTAACATTTATACCTATGTTTCTGGAGTGTTACTTGAGTTATGTATTGCGACCATTCGTATGTATTTGGAGGATTACTTGAGCTATTTATCGTGCCTCAAGTTATGTATATCGGCGCAGGTTATGTATCGCCCATTAAAAAAAATAATATTATTTTGAAAAACTGAAAAATAATTAGCTCCTATACGTAGTTTGTCCTCAGTTCCACTTTAATTTGCTCAATTTAACAAAATAACATAGGAAAGTTAAAGTCAGCAACCTAAAACCATAGATGTTCTATTTAGAATTTTGGTTGTAGCTGTGGGTAGCGAAAAAATAATCTAGTTATGATGAATTCAAATAAATTAATAGTTGATTTGGAATAGGATCCTACTGTTATGACAATTTTTCTAAATAATATGAATAAAGAATTATAATCTAGTTATGATGAATTCATATAACCACTCAAATAAATTAATAGTTGATTCGGAATAGGATCCTACTGCTATGACAATTTTTCTAAATAATATGAATAAAGAATTATAATTCATATAATCACTCAAATGAATTAAGAAAATTGTTGATTGATTATGACCAATCTTCTAAATAGATGAAATTGAATAGAGTGTTATAAATCACTCAATGAATTATGGAAAAGTTGATTCAATCAAAATTCATTCTTCTTAGGATTTTAACTATAGTAGAAGTGTAAGGATTTTTATATTATCAAATATAATTAATTTTTTAAGATGCTAGAAAAAATTACTCAAAATTCAATTTTACGATTCATGATTAATTAATATCACATTAATTTCTTAAAATTTCAAAAATTACAGATAAGTATCCATGAATGTATCGGTAAAAAAAAGTATGTACAATTATATTTATTACTTCATACAAAATAAATTATATAATTTATAAAAAATATATAATAAATTAATATTATAATCAAAAGAAATATGATTTGTGCATGTTGTCAGTGGAGCGGCAAGACCATATTGTTCAGTTGGAAGCCATCAAACAATGTTCCAATATCTATAGAATTAGAAAGTTACTTTTCATCATCATCTTGTTCTCACTCTTTTCTTTTTATCCTTATTCTTCTCTTCCTTCGTCGTCTTTATGGATTTAGTAAAAATTGCTTAGCCCTTGTCCCTCCACCAGAAGTAGTTAGATTTTCCACATTAGTGAGGAACAAAGGGCTGAAACATAGCTGTATCACGAAATTTTTGAATATTCAATTATTACTCAAGTTCGAAGCTTTAAATTCAAAATTAAATTTCTGTAAGTGATCACTGTTTTGAATGGGTATGATTAAAAATTGATGTATTGAGGAAACCAAATCTATTTTTTTTTTTTGATGATTTGGTGTATTCTTGAAGTATTTTTGGATGAATTTTGTGCTTCAGTTCATGGAAGATGATGATATTTTTTTTGTATGATAGTGTATAAATTTATATATTATTTTATGTGAATGTATAAATAACTCTTTTAATTTTGTGTAGTATTGTATATTAGGTGTACAATATTGTATACAAGTTTTTTTAAAATTTATTCTGTGAAAAATAAAGACAAAACTTATATATTTTTATAAAAAAGATGTATATGGTTGTATACTAGATTAATTTTTGACTAAAATTTTGTAATATAACTTTTCGGCTATATTTTTACAATGTAAAATAAGTAAATATATATTTTTAAAATTATTTTTTTTATATATCAACTTCAAGTATACATATATTATTTTGCGAAAAAAAAAAAACAATAAAGTGATTGTAGTTTAGCTGTAAAAATTCCACGTTGTGGCCGTGGAGACCCACTTTTTGTTTTTGGGAACTTATGTAGTGTTTTACAACATTAAAATTTGCATGAAAAGAGTAATAACAGTTTACTTTTTGCCATGTATATTCAAGAATATAAATTCGAAAAAGGTGATGTCTTCGGCCATTTTATTTGGGAAAAAGTTATGTGTTTATAGTGTATAGTAGGACTTTTTTACTCATAAACTGAAGAAAATAGTTTTTTCGAATAAGTATCTTTCTGAAAAGGAGTTTTGAGAAAATACAGGTAGCAAAGGTTTTAAGTTTGGTCAAATATTATTCTTTTAATTGATTACTCAAATATGTATTCTCTCTCTTTTTTTTTTTTTGTAGAAAAACACTTGGAACTTTTCTTTTCAAAATAAACAAATTTTAAGAATTTAACCAAATAGCTATAAGACAGAGTTAACCTAAAATGGAGAACTTTCAAATTTTACACATAAAAATAGGTACCGACTGCTATAATTGCCTCATTTATTTTCTTTTATGACTTATTTATACGGGAGAATTTAAAATTTACCATTTATGAGTATATATTTTAAAGTTTACATCCGTGAATGTAGGATTTAGCTTTATGATTTCAATCTTTAATATTTTTAATGTTGAATCTATTATATATTAACATTTAGGTTTAAATCTACTATATGTTGCCATTCTTATATATTTTTTCACATAATATATGTTCCACATATGTATATCATACAAAAACAATAGTAATAATAATGAAAGACTACAATAATGACTCACAAGATGTAACATCCGGGAAATTGAGTTAGAATTTGAACCGTTCTATTTACGTGCTTAAGTACGGATCCTATGAATTCCTATTTAATTCTAGGTTATAAAATCCTTCATAAAGTGTGAAATTAGTGTTTGAGGTGATTCAAGGTCATAAGAAGCTTGTGGCAAAAAGTTAAGTTCAAGGCTTTTCTACCGGCCTAGCTTTTGATATCATTTAATGCATGAGTCAGCTTTAAGCAATCATATCTCCTAACCTATGAGGATTTAGGTGACCTATAACCTATCCACATAAAGGTCTTTGAGTCTAGTTTCCAACTCAATAAATTGTGTGTCAATTCGAGGTCGGAATTACATATTATCGGCATTTTATTATGATCTGCACTGTAGTGAAAATCTTCCCAGTGTCTTATTGAGTTTCCATAAGTGGAAGGCTGTCTAAGTGTTGTTTTAGAGCCCAGATCCCACAAAATCACTTCATGAGTCGTGGAGTGCAACTTCACAACTCATGAAGCCACTTGTAGGGTGAAATACCACTTTCCAGTAGCCAAATCTCATCCCACGACTCAATTCACAAGTCTTGGAGTGACACTTCACTAGTCCTGAAGTGACTCGTGAGATGATCCCGTCAGTTTATGTCCAGTTTAATGCAGAATAGTTTTGGACTTTCCCATACCTTTTTCCCTTTAATTCCCAATTGTTTTGGACGCAAAATGACTTGGTATATAAACCCCAAACACTCTAAATCCCTCATTCTATTCATAATTTGATTGAAGCAAGGTTTACTTCTCTAAATTCTCTTTGAGCCAAGAGTTAGGGTTTCATCAAGGAAGTTAAGTGCAACAGTTTATTCATCAAGTTTCTTCCATTTAAGTTCTTAAAATCAAGTATGTGAGCTATGAACAAGGGTTCCTTCCATCATTGTCTAAAAATATTTTTTTAAAGGTTCTGAAGATGTTGAAGCATATTAAGGGTTCTTAATTGATATACATTGAGTTTTCCCTTGTTTTATGATTACCCAATTATTTTGAGTATAATTATGAGGTTGAATGCAATTTTCTAAATTATTGAAGTCCACATGAGTTAGCTTGATTTTGAAAGATGTAGTGTAAGTTGAAGAGAAGTTTTAAAGTATAAAATAATTGATGATTTGAAGCTTATTCTTTTAAAACTGATATGATTATGGAAGTGTCATAATTTATGACTTTTACTTGATTTAAAACGTACTTATGAAGCATGTCAAAATTTAACGATTTGGGTTAATTAAGTCTAAGCGAAGAAAAGTAATAAAGTTTGTGCGTAGTTATTTAGCTGAGAAGTAATTAACCGAGTTTGCTTAATTTGTGGTATTTAATGAAGTTGTAGCTTGATTAGTTATTTTTCGAGAGGTAAATTCTACCAATCGCTTGATATTGAAAGTAAAACAAAGTAATTATATTTTATAAGGATAATTAAAATCGAGGGTGGATTTTGAGGTACCTATAACCGTAAATCTGTACAGAGTAATATAAGGATTGTATGTTTTGTCCCAGCAAGTGTGCCTTTCATAAATTAGTCGAATCCACTTGGAGAAACGAGGTCCATACCATTTGGCAAGGTATAGAGGGTCCTCTACATGGGGTAATACATATATTTTACACTAAGGCCTGATGTATGTCGGTTATAGAAACTCGTCAAGAGAAGTAAAATTACATGTTTTAAAGAGAACAAAGTAAACGTGTTTTTAACTGAGTGTTTATCTTTTGATAAAAACTAATGAAGTTGAGCTATATAAATGTAACATCCCAAAATTTAAGCTAGAATTTGAGCCATTATATGTACGTGCATAAATTCAGGTCTTATGAATTCCTACTTGATCCTACGTTATAAAATACTTAATAGAGTGTGGAATTAGTGTTTGATGTGATTCAAGGTCACAAGAAGCTCCTAGCACAAAGTTAAGTTCAAGGATTTTCCACCGACCTAGTTTTTTATGCTATTACATATATGAGTCAACTTTAAATGACCATACATCTTAATATATGAAGAGTTGTTTGACCCATAACCAATCCACAAAAGGTCTTTGAGTCTAGTTTCTTATGCAAAAAATCGCGTGTCATTTTGAGGTTGAAGTAAAATAATTATAGGCAGTTTACTGAGGTCTGCACTGCAGTGAAAATTTTCCAGGGTTCTGTTGAGTTTTCACAAGTCAGATTACGAACCTTGAAGTGCAACATCATGAGATGTACTGTGACTCGTGTAGGAATACTGTGTGAAGGTTGTTTTTGAGCCCATGTTCCCATGATTCAATACCATGACTCATGATGTGTAAGATCACGAGTTGTACTGTGAATTTTTGCATTTTGTAGCTAGAAACTGCTTTTCTAGCCTAACTCCCACGAATCTACTTGACGAGTCGTGAAGTGTCGTACCACGACTAGTGGTATTGCACTCGTAGGATGGCATTCCAACTAGTTTCATGACTCGGTTTCTTGAATCATGATGACACCTACTATCCCACTAGTAGGAGAACCAACCAGGTATCCGGATCCATAAGCAATGGGCTATGATTGGAAGCATCAAGACCATCACTATCATCAATATCGTCACTATCAATATTGATCTCATCAAGAAGAAAACCCAAGCCAATCTCAATTAAAAAAAGAAAACTTACTATAGAACGTGAACAATTTCCCGACATAGACTATTTCCTTCTCATCAAAAGATGCTTTGGTGGTGAAATGGCAGACACGCAAGACTCAAAATCTCGTGCTAAAGAGCATGGTGGTTCGAGTACTCTTCAAAGCATAATATTGACAGTGCTAAGCAACACACAAGTCCAGTAAAGAAAAAATAATAATAGAAAGATGGAATAATGAAGACAACAAAATATTACCCAGTAAATAAAATCCTCCACACACCTCGTATCTGTGTGTACATGAGCTACATTGAATACAACTATATATAAGTACAATAGATACATCTGTCTCGGGGATACAAAAGAGATAAAAGATATATCGAAGAAATGCAAGTAACTATGAATGTCGGGAGCTCACCCTGTACCTCTAAAGTCATTTAGCCAGCATGATCGGCGACGTCAATGGTGATAAATCACACCTGTATCTACATCCAGGAAGACACAGAAGTGTAGTATGAGTATAAGTTGCCAAAGAAATAAGTACCCAGTAGGCTTCGAGGGAGCACTAGGCACATATCAAATATAAGAGCAGTAACTAACAAGAATAGAAAGAAAATAAGTCATGAAAGTTGCCGAAGAAATAAGTACCTAGAAAGGAATAAAATGGGATTTTATAGCTACTCGGATAGACATAAGGAAACAGATAGTGTACAAATACAGCTAACTATAACCATGTGGAAGGATCATAGGTAAGAAGAGAATGACGTACCAAGGATCCTGGAAGCAACACAGAATAATCAATAAAAGGATAAGATAAGACAGATAGCAAAGGATACTTAGGGGAATCATACGGTATACTGGTAACCTCAAGATACGAAGAGGAAAAAAGGATGCATCCACGTACTAAGACGCACACATAACCCAGATAGGAACAATGGAAGATAAGTAAAGTCTACACTATACTAAAAATATGTCTAAGTAGTAAAAGTAAGTAAAACCTTGCCAAGCCCCCATAAGAATGGCAGAGTACATAGAAATCATGCTCACACGTCGGCATCCACATACTACCAGGGGTACACTGAAGTAAACAAGTGTAGTAAAGTAACAGAAGCCAAATGATGCTATATTTCTTTGTACAGTCCTCCTTTGATACCCATATCCCTATCATGTAGGACCCATGGAAGGGCTTAACCCCATATATCCCTACTCTGATACCACTCCTTCAGTTGCTCGCAGCCTAAAGGCAGGGTTCATTGAGGTATGACAACCGCGTATAAATCTCTAGGGTCACGGTATCCTTACATCCCAATGTCCCAAAGTCTTAGAGAGTCACATATCATCACATATAATGCCTTAGTATAATAGTATCACTATTTCATAATATCAACAACTCAGGGCATTAAGTATCTCAATATAATAATATCAACACGGTCCCAAAACGACAGACGTTGTTAGTGTATAAAGTTTGTACTCACTATAGAGTGAAATCAGACTCAAGTGATTGCAGTTGTACTCATTGTCGAACGAAGTCGGACTCAAGTGCCAGCATAAGTAGTAAATGATAGTTCGATGCCAGGGTGTGAAATTTGGTCTAAAATAAGAAGAAAAGATTGTATAGGGTTCTTGGTATACAGTCGAGTCTAAAAAAATAAAAAAAATTAATTATGATATTATTGTCTTTACAATATCCCATTTTATTTTGGTTTTAGCCATTTTACTCTTTATTACATAAAAATTGACCTCCACGACCCAATAATATAAGAACACAGTGTTGACAGGCCCCCAACCCAAAATGCACTCTCAGAGTGTACCCCATGGCTCTTTCATTGTATGAACACAACAACACAGGAAATATCTACAACTAACATATCCCTGCACAGGCTCAACTAAGCTACAACTACTAGCACAAGACAACAGCCCAAACCCAAGGGAAAACCCAAAATTCAACCAATATAACAACGTTCTACTACTTCCAGAGTCACCCTATGACCATCAAAAGACCAATACCAGATCACGAGCATCGTATTACACCAAGAACCAACAAAGAGAAAGAGACAGGGAAAAAACAAAGAAGCGGTCAAAATTTTCAAGTTACCAACCTAGAATTCCCAACGCATGGATGCTATTCAGCACAATTACATAAGCTATATACATAGAGTAAGCCCTACCGAGCCTATATGTCGTCAGGTGACTACCTCTCCACAATACAAAATGATCGCCTCAACTGCTAGCAAACAACCTCGAACATCTCCAAAACTGACAACATATGAATCCACATATCAAGACGAGTCAGACTATAGTTTTTATGATAAATTTTGGACCAAGTAAAAAATTGAGCCTGCGGAACCCACTAAATCGGACCCAAAAATGAACTTTGATTGGGGTTCCCAGCACCACTAAGAGCTCATTCTCTAAAAAAGAGCACAATTCGAGTGCGGGAAGGTTTCAAAACTCCCGAAGAAGAAGTGAAAAGAAACATAAAATTTTATAAAATTTCAAAGCTTAACAAAGAGCTACTTATCGAGATGGAACAAAAATTCAACAACGGAGGGGAATAAATCTCAATGCCCCAACTAGATGCTAGTAATAGCTAGAATTTTAAGAATTAATAAGGATTAGATAAGGATTCACCAAGGACCGTATTGGGGAAATAACCATTTTCATGGAGATTTCGAAGAGAAGAACGCTTACCCGAGTGATGAAGGAAGTCATGAATCGAGTTACAACAGCTTTTCCATACTTGGGTGATGATTTTCATGTAAAATTCTAGCTTAGAAGGAGGTTATGAGAGAGACAAATATGTTTAAAAGGCTAGAATCTTCGAGGAAGAACATAGTTACACTGCCAGGCATCGACCCTTCATGATTGCATGATAACTGATTGTTATCTTGAAGCTGGAAGATTTGGTCATCGTGATCGTAGTGGTGAGGCCTATGGTTGTGGAAAATACTAAGGTGGAGGGTCGCAAGTACGTTAAACAGTATCGCGATTGCAATACATGAGAAAAGCAGACCATTGCAATCACATAGTGTATTATTCTGTCACGATGAAAAACCACATGGACATTCGCGATAGCATGGAAAAGTGCAGCGATCGTGAACAAAAACAGGAGGTTGCACTAGCTGTTGTTTTGACAACAACTTCAGCCAATTCCATAAGGTTCCACATTCCACTCAGAATGTGTTCGAAGTATGATATTCACAAACGAGATAAACACGCACACCTAAAACGACATTCTGGACTCAACAATGCAGTCTAAATCCAGTTACAATATCATTTTGGAGAAATGTTGACCAATTCAAAACTTAGGCCTAAAATACCAAAAAATCCATCCAACACCTCAAAATCACACTGGATGCCTCGAGAAGTAAAACAACACTCTCCTTAACCTAAAGTTGGCATTATGGAGCTGATGGTGCATTCGAATTTTCTATCTGATGTTCCAATCATAGAATATTGACCAAAGTCAAAGAGTCATCTCCCGTCTAACTGAAAACTCACAAAATAGATCAAACTCACACCAAATGCTCCTGGACCTGGACTAAGGGTCCACTTAGACCAAAATCAATGTATAGGAGCTAATGGAACTGTTGGGATTCGATTATGATAGTATCT
>JBDJHY010202764.1:0-11580 GCA_039654485.1 Withania somnifera | reverse complement strand
TTTCTAAGCGAAGAAAACAAATTGGTATCAAAGCTCTAGGTTTATTGATATCCTTGGTATATAAGCCAATGTCTAGTAGAGTCTTGAGGATCGAATATGGACACTTCCGCATCTTATCTTCTAGAGGCTATAAAGAAATCTTCAGGAATGCTTCTCTCTTCACTTTTATATCAAGCATGAATCACAACTGGTTTTTGGAAAATGTCATTTGTTCATATTTATTTTTTGCAGATGGCACATATATGATCATCGACAACAACAAGGTATGACAGACCTGTTGCAACTCTAGTTAAAGCAACGATCACTATTCGCAAGTGCCGAGGTTGGGAGCGTGTCAATGTTAGTACTCCACCTAGAGCTGCAAGGATTTAGACTGAGCCTGTATAAGGTCAACAGCCACTGGAGGTACATAGGTTTGTTCTATTCTCTGCTATGCCTACATATGTTCCATCTTGAGCCCGGAGATGAGAGGGTTTTTGATGCATTTGTTTGGTATGTCATGAAAACTAACAATTAGGGTGCAAACTTCAGCCTAGTTTCCTTCAGTATGGTTACACCAACAACACTGAGTATTCAGGGTTTATAGTGCCTCCGACACTTTATGTTTATAGATTGGGTGTTCCATCATCAGTCTTAACTTATCCAATTCAGGTGAATCTAACACCATTTATTCCTTCTCTAGCAATAATAGTGCCTTTTCCATTTGTAATTCCACATATTCCATCTCACTCACCTATGTCTAACTTAGATCAAAAGGCATTGGAAAAATATTTAAGGTTGAGTCTCCCAAAGTTCTTTTGGTTACTGGGTGAGGACCCGAGAGATTTTATTAAAAGATGCCAGAAGAGGTTACATAACCTTGATTTTCTTGATTCTTATGGTGTTGAGTTCACAATTTATCACATAGAGGTCTTGCAAAGATGTGATGGAGATATTAATGTTCTACAGGGACAACTGATTCCACTCCTGTCACTTAGACTCTATTTTATGAAGCTTTTCTTAAGAGGTACATCCCACAGACTGAGCAGGATAGTAAGAGGGAGGAGTTTTTGAGGCTTGAGCATGATTCTAGGTCTATCTCTTAGTATGAGGCAATATTTCACAGGTTATTTGCCTATGGTTCTAGATATATCTCAATCGAGATGGAGAGAGTACGTCATTTCATTCATGGGTTTGATTCATTAGTCTCCCAAGGTTCTGGTTTATACAGGATCATCATTTTAGACTATTTTGATATTGGCTCATACTATGGAGGGTTTAAAACATAGTGGGAGAGTTAGAGAGGAAAAAAGGCCCCATCGTCAAGGTTATTTTAGTGGATCGAGACGTGGTAGGGCAGTATATGGTTCATGGGGTAGGACCCCACCTCAGCATGATAGTCTAGTCATACTGTTCAGGCTTTTTTTTAGGCTTTTGGTAATGGATTTAAGAATTATGAGAGTCATCCTTCATGCCAGCAGTAGAGGGGTTTATCTAGCCATGGTGGACATTCTGGTTCTTCAAATTCCTCTAGTGAGACCAGTGATCCCATCTTATACTTATAGTGGTATGGTCCATTTGGCTAGAGATTTTCCCCAAACTTGTTTTGTTCAGACTATAGCTTAAACTCTTGTTATGCCAGCTCCTATTCTACTTAGCTGGTTAGAGCCATTCCACCTCTGGGAAGGGGTGGTGGTGCTCCAGGCCTTGGTGCTCCTTAGCGTGGTAGATGCGGTGGTCATGGTGGGGGTTTGCCATTATTTTTATGCTATGCTAGGTAGACATCGAGGTACATGCCTTTGATATTGTTGTGACAGGTACTACTTCTATGTGTCATCAGTCAGCGTTGCCTTTATTTAATCCAGGTTCTACTTTCTCCTATGTGTCATCTTATTATGTTTCGTATTCGAGTATGGTTAGTGATACCTTACTTGTGACTTTATATGTGCCCACCCCAGTATGTGATTCTTCAGTAGTGGATCATGTATTGAGATCTTGTTCTATGACCATTGGGGATGTTGAGACTTGGGCTTATTTGATATTGTTGGATATAATTGCTTTTGATATGAAACTAGGTATTGACTAGTTTTCCCCTCATAGAGATTTCATGGATTGGTATGCTAAGATCGTAACCTTAGTTATGCCTGGTATACCCCTCAGTTGTGTGGTAGGGTTTGATTTGTCACACATAGATGGAGATTCTATCTTGCATTCAGGCGAGTCGCTTAGTATCTTGTATTTGTTTGGAATACCTTATATCTGATAGAGATGTTAGTGTTGATTCTATGACTCCTAATTTAGTACCTTTTTTTAGTAAGTATCTTGATGTTTTTTTTCTAAAGATCTCCCTAGCCTACCGCCTAAGCGACATTGATTTTAGCATTGAGTTAGAGCTGGTATTAAGACCATTTCTATTTATCTTTATTGTATGTAAGCTTCCAAGCTGAGAGGGCTCAAGAATCAAAATTAGGATTTGTTAGATAAGGGATCTATTTGTCCTAGTATATCGCCTTGGGGTGCCCCTGTTCTGTTTGTAAAGAAGAAAGCTGGTTCTATGAATATGTGTATCGATTATAGGCACCTGAATGTGGTTACTATGAAGAATAAGTATCCTATGACTTATATTGATGACTTTTTTAACAGCTTAAGAGTTCAACTATCTTCTCGAATATTAATTGGAGATCGAGTTACCATAAGTTGTGGATTCGTACGGAGGATATACTAAAGACAACATTTAGGACACGATACGATTATTATGAGTTCCTTATGATGTCGTTTGAGTTGTCTAATGCACCCATAACTTTTATGGAATTGATAAATTGTCCATTCGGGCCCTATCTTGATTCTTTTGTTATTGTGTTGATCAAGACATTTTGGTATATTCTCAAAGTAGGAAGTATCATGAGAGTTATTAGAGGAGTTCTTTCTAGACTTTGAGAGATCATCAACTGTTTTCCAAGTTCTCAAAGTGTGAATTTTGGCTTGAGTTTGCTGCATTCCTTGGATATGTGGTGTCCAAAGATGGTATTAGTGTGGGTCCGACTAAGATTGTAGCTATTCGTGATTAGCCTAGACTGACTACTCCTGCTGAGGTGCATAGATTTGTTGGACTGGCTTGATATTATCGCCGTTTTGTTAAGCGATTTTCATGATAGCAGTGTTGTTAACTAGATTGACTAAAAAGGATATTCCTTTTCAATGCTTTGATGAGTGTCAGACATCTATTTAGAGGGTTAATACTATCTAAACTTCTGCTCCTATATTGATATTATCGATTGAGGGTTAGGGTTTCTCCATCTATTGTGATGCTTCTGGTATTTTCTTGGTTTGTGTTTTGATGCAACAGGGTCGTGTGATTGCATCTGCTTCTCGAAAACTTAAGATTCATGAGCATAACTACCTCACCCATAATTTAGAGTTGGCAGCGGTAGTCTTTGCACTTAAGATTCAGCGTCAATACTTTTATGGAGTTCATTGTGAGATCTTTACTGATCATCGTAGCCTTCAGTACATCATGAGTCAGAGAGATCTTAATGCTCACTAGGATAGATGGATCGAGTTAAAGGATGATAATATTTCTTTCTTGTACCATCTGGGAATGACAAACATACTAGCAGCTTCCTTGAGACGGAATGACGTGAGTATGGGTACCTTAGCAGCCTTGTCAGTTTATGAGAAACTGTTAGCTTTGGATGTTCAGTTCTTGGCTAACCATTTGGTTTGACTTGAGACTTATTATTCAGGACATATTTTTTCTTGTATTTAGGCCCGTTATACTTTGATTGATCAGATCCGACATTATGAATTTAAAGATCCATCTTTGATTGATATTCGTGATTTGTTATTGAGTGATGAGTCTTATAAGGATACCTTGGGTTTAGATAGTATTTTGAGATTTTGGGGTCGGATTTGTGTACCTAGAGTTAATGATTTGATTCAGTTGATTCTTCTTAAGTCCCACAGTTTCTAATACTCTATCCACCCTGGTGCAACTAAGATGTATAGATATTTGAGGTAGGTTTATTGGTGGATCGGATGAAGAGAGATTGTGAGTTTGTTTCTAGGTGCTTGAACTATTAGCAAGTCAAGTTTGAGCACCAGAGACTGGGTGGATAATTGCAGAGGCTTCCCATTCCTGAGTAGAAGTGGGAAAGGATCACTACGGATTTCATATTAGGCTTACCTTGGACTCCTCGTAGCCATGATTTGATTTGGGTCATTATTGATATGTTGGCTTAGTCTGCACAGTCAAGTTCAGTTTATTTGGCTCATAGTGTGGAGAAGTTAGCCTTTGTTTATCTTAAGTAGGTAGTTCTATAGTATGGCATACTGTTTTCTATTATCTCTGATCGTAGTACCCAACTTACCTCTCAGTTTTGGGGGGAAATTCATCGTGTTATGGGTACTCAGATTCATTTTTGCACATCTTTTCATCCCTAAATAGTGGTCAATATGAAAGGACTATTCAGGTCCTGGAGGTTATGTTGAGAGAATGTGTTCTCGATTTTTGTGGTTCTTGGGATCGGTATTTGTCTTTGGCAGAGTTTTCTTATAAAAATAGCTACCAATCTAGTATTTAGATGGATCCATTTGAGGCTTTGTATGGAAGGTAGTGTCAGTCACTTATTGGTTGGTTTGAAAGATTTGATTCTAAGTTGAAAGTATTGATCCACTTTGGGATGCCTTGGATATGGTACAATTGATTCAGGATAGACTTCGGGCTACGTAAAGTAGTGAGTAAAGTTATTCAGACTGCTGTTGCCATGCCTTGGAGATCGTTCTGGGTGATAGAGTCTTCATGCTAGTATCGCCCATGAAGGGCATGATGCGGTTAGGAAAGAGGGGAGAGCTTAGTCCTAATATATTGGCCTATTTGAGATTCTTGATCAGATTAGTAGTGTTGCTTATAATCTAGCTTTTCCTTCTATGTTTTTAGTTGTGCACCTAGTGTTTCATGTTTCTATGTTGAGAACGTATGTCCCGATGATTTGCATGTTCCTTTGCATGATTTGGTTTAGATTGATGAAGGTCTCTCGATTTTTGAGGATCAAGTGTTTGTTTTTTCTAAAGAGGTAATGAAGCTGAGATATCGTGAGATTTTGATAGTTAATGTATGAGGGAGGGATTATATTATGGAGGAGGGCACTTTGGTGATACAGAGATAACTGAGGTGTCAGTATCCATATTTACCTGAGCCTTCAGGTCTTGAGTTGTTTTGACTTTTGTGGATGAAAGTACTTCATAATAGTGGATATTATAATGAACCTTCGAGTCATTTTTTTGATTTCACATTTTCTTGCACTTTACAGATTTTCTGTAGCGGCCCTAAGTCATTTGTAACTTATAAAAAATAATGGTTCGATTCCCCGTCATTCGTTTGGTTGTAATGTCCGTTTTTCTATTTTAGAGCCTTTAGTGTTGCAATGTTGACTTTTGTCAACATTCTGCGAAAACGAACTCAAAAGTGAATTTTAATAGTTCAGTTAGCACCGTAATGTAGAGTTTTATCTAGATGGGCTCTTTTTTCGAATAAGGGAGCTTCGGTTTTGAGTTTGTACGAGTTTGTATATTTTATATGCTTTATGGTTCAAAAGTGGAGCTTGGTAGTCATTTTATGATCGAGGCCTCAGATTGAAAATTTAGCTACGCCATCAACTCTGGAATATCGAGTTTGGTTTAAGTGAGTTGTTCGTTTAGGCTATTGAACAATCGGGCTCATTTTGAGTACTCAGTTGGAAAGTTGGTTATTTTTTCATAGAGTTGAATTTGGTCTAACATTTTGTTGAAACGACCTTGGATAAGAATTTCATCTATGTCGTTGAGTTTGCAATGTGGTTGCCATGCAGATATCATAATTGGTTTGTGTTCATCAGTTTCAGAATTCGTTATGAGCATCAGTCATAATTTTTTCCAATGTCCTCATTTTTGCTGATATCTGGTGCAGGCCCAGGTCCACATTGCATTTGAGGGACCTGGCTGCATTCGCGGTGAACCTGATTGGGTGGCCTTAACAATCATGACTACTCTACTGCATTCGTAGAGGTTTGATCTGTACCAATTGCCTCTTTTTCCTTCTTAACATTTACAGGCCTTCCACTTTGTTCGAGATGGATCTGCTTAGTTGCTGACCACATTTGCGGTAGTCTGATGGCGTTTGTAGAAGGTATTCACCCAACTATATTTAAACTTCAAAAACCTGAACTTTCAGATCATTTCCCTTTTTTCTTATTACAAACACCATTAGTGAACATAAGAAATCCTTGGGTGTTTTCATGAGCGATTGGGTGGCGTTGGAAACCTAATTTCTTTTATTCTCCATCAACTATTGGTAAGTTTCCACTTTCTTATCTTCCAAATTTCACCCAAATTTATCAAACTGGTTCTTACTTTAATTTGTTGTTCCATGCTTTTCTCTTGCTTACCGTAGTTCCAAAATTTGTTTATTAGTTCCCTATGATGTGGGGAACATTTTGATATCCTTTGTTCGAAGTTTTGGGTTCGCGGGCTCGTAGACCCGTTTTAACCCATAATTTGACCTTGACTATTTTCATTTCTTAATGGGTATCGTTTGACTCGTATTAACATCTAAATTATGTTTTTGCTAGTTGCGTGATCTTCGGAGCTCTTTTGTGCATTCTTGCTAATTTGGAATAGGCCTGACATTCTTCTACGCTGTACTTGCAAGCTTGTTGGAGAGGACAGGTAGGATAGAACATATAATATTATACAAGGCTTACACGAGGAACAATTGTGATAAATAAACGTCCTTGGGTTGGGATTTCTAGGTTGGCACCTATGACCCCTCTTTGTTACAATTGTTATTGCTTTTGCAATTATAGTTACCCTATGACCCTGAGTGGTCTTGATGGAATTTGTAACATAGATAGTGGGTAAATAGGAATGTTTGTGAGTCCTGGACATCGACTTGGTTTTTTATGCTTGCTATAGACATTGAGCATGTGTAAGGCCATAGGTCTTCATTATGATATTATTTATTGTTGAGCATATCATCATGAAAACATGTTTTGATGCATTATTTTCTATTGGTTTATGGACAAGGTCCCAATATCACTGATTTTGAAATCATGCATGGCTTTATAGGACCTTTTTTGGTGTTATGAAATAAAAATGAATATTTTGAGATGTTTTACCAATTTTTGATGATAAATGAGATAAAGAAGACTTATACACCATTTTTGAGATTTTACTAAACTCGGTGAAGCCTTAGTGCTAGACATTGATTATTCATATTGGTGAGACTTTGGGAATCCTATTCATTACATATATTGATTTGGCCTAGACCTATACCCATGACCCTATATGATCTTTTACTCTACCTCTTGGCTACGTATTATAGTTGTATTTGCGATTAATTTACCCTATAACCCTGAGTGATCTTGATAGAATCTGCAAAATAGATGGTGGGTAACTGCAAATGTCCGTGAGTCCCAAAAATCGACTTGGTTGGCATACTTGTTGTAGGCAATTAGCCTACAGAGGGCCATAGGGATTGCTTGTGATATTGTTTGTGGTTAAGTAGATCATCCTGAAAACTGGTTTTGATGTATTCGTGTGCACTGGTTTATGGACAAGATCCTAAAATCATTGAGTTTGAAACCTTACATGGCTCTTAGGATCTTTTTTTTATATTATGAGATTGAAATGAACATTTTGAGAACATTTTACAAGTTTTGGATGATAAATGAGATATTGAAGATTAACCATTGTTTTCAAAATATTCTAAACTAGGTGAAACCCAAGTGCTAGACATTAATTTTTCATAATGAATAGACTCGGGGAGTCCCATTGATTATATATAATGATATGGAATCGATAAAGCCAGAGTGACCTACATTGATTACATATACCAACTCTAGACCTGGTGAAGCCCAAGCATCTATTAAGATCATATTAAATTATACCCGAGGAAGGCCCAACATTTGTGCATGCTATGATAGTATGAAATGGAAGTTCAGATAGTATGAAATGGAAGTTCAAACTTAAATAATTATTGATATGGTATGTTGGGAGGCCCTCCATGGACCATGCTGACCCAAAAATTACTTGTATATGACCAAAGGAAGGGTATATGGTATGATTTTGGATATACAAGAAAGTCGCTCCTTGGGTATTCTTTCTGTTGGACGTACGAGTATCGGAGGGGAGCATATGCAGTTATATTCCACATGTACCAGTACCATTTGCATCCATGTTTGTGTTTACTTTCCGCCCTTATCGTTCTTGGTTGTACTATCTTGTTGTATGGGCGACCTGCGGGTATGCTTTACCTGTTTGCATCTCTCAGTATTATAGGGTGTCGTGGAGACTTTTCTTTACTTCTTACTATTTGGTTTTATGGTTATGAGATAGATTTATATTTGCTGGCCTCTATATCATGGTCCCCTTAGTGATATACTTGTTGTTGGCTATCCTTCCTTTTCTTTTATGTGAGGTTACTGGGATAACGCCATATCTATTACTTAGTTTTTTCTAGATATTTGAGCATGGATTCAGGTATGTTTTCTCCTTGTTATACTAATCAATACCAGTCTCATGATTCTAATACTTTTAAGACCACCAATCTATCCATTTAAACTTATTATCAATAAGGACTTTCTCACAATTGCTCATCACTTTTAGTAGGCTTTTTTATTTTAATTTCACAAAAGTGTAAATCATTTCATATCATCTAGAAAATAGAAGACTCCTACGATCTCATCAAAATAGGTCATCTTGCGCTCATATTATCATTCATTAACAATAACAAAATAAATGATACAATTCAATATCAACACCAAATGAATATAATAGGTAAATCAATATCTGACATGCTCACATAATATAAAATTTATCATGTACTCAAGGTAATGTATGTATAATGTAATGGAATGTATTATCATGTAATATGATGCATGTTTTTCCAGATGCCTTAGAAATATCAGAAATAACACTTTGATCCTTGATTTCATAGCATAACTTACCTAGTAATACTTGAAATAGAACATCGATCATTGCTTTCTATATCATATATCAATATTATAATAATAATATGAATCACACATATACCCTTGCCTTACATATTACAAATCAGTTTCATGATCATGCCGAAAGTAACACATCGACCTTGGCCTTTAATATCAAATCTCAGTATCATGATAACATCGAGATAAACACATCGAAAATTGACTTTTATTTCATATGCTTCTTCATCTTTCTTTTTATGAATAACCCTTGTGGTCGACCCTTCCCGAACCCCACGCACAGCGGAATCTTAGTGTAAAAGGCTGCTCTTTATTATTTATATCATGACAATGCTAAATATTGCATATCAGCCCTTTTATTTAAAATCATGTCATCTAGTGCCTCAAAAACCTTAGTTAATTTCAATGTTCAATATGCATCAATGAATTAGGAATATCACATAGAAGTCATGAAAAAGATAAAATATCAATCAATAAATCAACATGGCTACTCATGGGCATATAGAAAAAGAGGAATGATATTAATGCAACTAAAGTCACTCAAGGGAATAAAATCAAGTAAGGAGGAAATCATAGTTATATTTCAGGGCCATATAAATATCTTAACTCAATAGGAAAATTAAATAATAAATGAAATCATAATAATTTTTATTTCTTTATTTTAGTCCCACAATCATGACTCTATTGTTTGGGTGAACACTTGTCACCTCACCCATACAGACACCTACAGGTAGTCCCCATTACTCACCATTTTCAAGAAATAACATACAAAAACCTAGGATACTTTGTAAGAGAGTCCAGAACCTCTACTTGCCTTAAATGTGAGGAAAATAATCAAGTTTTGACCTTCCCTTTGCTTGATGCCTTTGAATTTATGAAATCTAATCAAATACGAATTAAATATGAGAAAATATGAACAATGATACTCATATTTCAGTTATTAAAACTAGGTCCAAAATCGCCCCCCAAAAGTCAAAATTGAGGAAGGGTAATTTTTGTATATTCTTCAAAAATCATGTTACCTATGTTTTGGAGCTCTCAAAGATCAAATTTCATCGATAATGGAGTAGAAATCGACATTCAAAACTCAAAAACACCAAATCAAGATTTTCTTCAAATATTCCCAAAATTTATATTTTGAAAAAAATAATTTTGATGTTAATGAAATAATAAATAGGTAGTGAAGAATCAATAACTAGAAAGCTTACTCAAGAGTTTTTCCTTGAAATCTCTATCTTTAAAAATACCCCAATATGAGCTCTTAAAGTCCTAAAATTGAAAATGGGAAAAAGTGTTGCTATAGTGGTTTTAAGTTACTGTTTATTAGAAAAGATAATACTACGCGATAACGACAATTTACCATTCTATCGCGATGTGAAAAATGATAGACCACTTATTTAATGTCATGACCCGATTTCGCGGATCATGATGGCACCTACTATACCACCAGTAGGAGAACCAAACCCTGTAGTCCGTAGCCAAAGCGGAGGACTACTACATTAAATACGAAATAATAACAAGTTATATGTAAGGTTTGTGGAATCAAATATGAAAGGATGACTATCTAAATTCGGTATCAGTATCAAACCAACTACTAAGTAGAATCATAAAACAGAAGGAAATACAGTATCCAAAACGTCTCTGAAATGCAATGGAGATAAATAAAATATAAATCAGAATAGAAGCAGGATCAAGCTGGATGCTAAGCTCACCCTGAATCTCTGATCTGGGAAGAATCCAAATGAACAACGATCTGTGTATCATGAATGGTAACCTATACTCGGATCTGCACAGGTGCAAATGTAGTATGAGTACAAGCCGCCGAAGCAACCTATACTCAGTAGGCTTTGAGGGCCCACTGAGAGCATAATAGTAATAAGTGCAGTAAATAACAGAGTACAAGAATGAAAGCCACAGAAGTAAATAGGACAATATAGGAAGACTAGCAACTCAAGTATGAACAAAGGTCACATATACATAGCGCTAGCAAATCACATAACAGGATCACAGGTAATGGAAGAGAATATACTGGCATCCTCGTAATAATAAATGTGAATTATAACTCAATAATTAATAGAAATCAAGGAAGATAAGGAACAGAGCATGGTCGGTACACCGGTAACCTCAAGTTGAAGAATAACTGAATGGACAGAAGTAATAAGCACTGATTCCCACACAACAAGGGGCAGCAAGTAGATAATAATAATAGATAAGTAGTAACATAAATAATAATTTAAAGCACATAAATATAGACAAGTCCCCCATAAGAAGCTCAACGTACATACAAAACATGCTCACCCGTAGGCATCCCATACTACTGAAGAGAATGTACATGGCATCTGCAAAACAATATATGTGAATTATAACTCAATAAATAATAGGAATCAAGGAAGATAAGGAATAAAGCATGGTCGGTATACCGGTAACATCAAGTGCAAGAATAACTGAACGGATAGAAGTAATAAGCATTGATTCCCACACAACAAGGGGAAACAAGTAGATAATAATAACAGATAAGACGTAACATGAATAATAATGTAAAACACATAAACGCTGACAAGTCCCTCATAAGAAGCGCAACGTACATACAAAACATGCTCACTCGTAGGCATCACATACT
>JBDJHY010202763.1:0-21173 GCA_039654485.1 Withania somnifera | reverse complement strand
TGGTCAAGGAGAGTGACATTCCTAAAATAGCTTTCAAACCTATTATGGACACTTTGATTTCGTGGTCATGACATTTGGTTTAACTAATGATCCTGCAAACTTCATGGACCTCATGAAAATGTATTCAAGAAGTACTTGGACCTATTTGTCATAGCCTTGATTGATGATATTCTAGTTTATTCATAAATGAGGAAGAGCATGAAAACCATCTTAGATTTTTTATATTGTCAACTCTATATCAAGTCCTATAAGTTTTGGTTCTTGCTGAGGTTAGCTACCTTGTTAGGTTATATCATTTCCAATGAGGGTATCCAAGTGGATTCACATAAAATACACATTGTAAGAAATCGTCCCAGACCCACCTTTCTATCAGATATAAGTATCTCCTTATGATGGCTTGTTACTATCATAGAATTGCTCAGGACTTTTGTTTTATAGCTCCTCCTTTGACTAGATAACACAAAAAAACTTCAAGTTTTAATGGTTAGATCAATGTGAAAAAGTGTTTTGGAGTTGAAAACTAAATTGACTTTAGCTTTGGTGTTAACCCTTCCACAGAGAACAAAGAGTTTTTTGGTTTAGTTTGATTACTTCAAAGGTTGGACTCAAGTGTGTCTTGATGAAGCATGGTAAGATTGTATATTATTCCTCTAGGAATCTAATGGTTCATGAGAAGAACTATCCTACTCATGATCTTGAGCTAGTTGTTGATGTTTTTTCCTTGAAAATTTGGAGGCATTACCTTTACGGTGTACATGTGGTACGTTTACTAAACACAAGATCTAGTAGTATGTACTCAGTTAGAAGGATCTAAATCTTTATCATAGTAGGCAGTTTGAGTTAATGAATTATCCAAGGAAGGAAAATATAGTGGTTGATGCCCTTAGATGATTATCTATTGGTAGTATGGTCCATATTGATGAAGATAAGATATAGTTGACTAGAGAGGTATACTGGACTGTGCCTTTTCTGGTTAGGTTGGTGCTGATGATGGGGCTATGTTGGTCTATAATGCTTCTGAATTATCCTTAGTTGTTGAGGTGAAAGAGAAGAATGAAAGTAATCCAGTCTTATTTCAGTTGAAGTGTGTAGTTCAGAAGCCGAAGGTATAGGTTTTTGTCCAGGAGGGAGATGGTGTGATTCAATATCAGGATTTTCTATGTCTTCCAGATATAGATGTGTTGAGGCAGAAGATCTTTGTCAAGGCTCATAGTTTTATGTATTTTGTTCACCTTGGGTATACTAACATGTATAGGGACTATAGAGAGATCTATTAGTTAAATGGGATGAAGAAAGACATAACCGAGTTGGTGGATAAGTTTCCTAGTCGCAAGAAAGTTAAGGTTGAGCATCAAAGACTAGCAAGTAACCTGCTAAACTTTGATATTCCAACATAGAGGTGGGTGGTGATATAGACTTTTGCATTAGTTTACCTTGCACCTGTAGTCAGCATGATTCAATATGGGTTATAGTACATAAAATGACTAAGTCATATTTGCTTCCTACTAGTTCATACCAGTTATTCAACACAGAATTATGGGAGGATCTATTCGAAATAGATTGTCAAGATGCATAGGGTTCCTTTGTTTATTGTTTTAGACTGAGCTACATAGTTTACCTCTTAGTTTTAGAGGTTTTTTTAGAAGGGTCTTGGTACCCAGGTTTACCTCAGTACATCTTTACACCCACAGATAGAGAGTCTGGCTGAAAGGACCAATGAGATTCCAAATGATATGTTAAGGGCATGCATAACTTACTTTGATGGTATTTGGGATGACCACTTACCTTTAATAGAGTTTGCGCACAATGACAGTTATTACTTTACTATTCATATGGCCCTATTTGAGGCTTTATATGGGAGGAGGTGTATGTCTCTCATTAGATGGTTTGAGGTTGGTGAGGCAAACAAGATAGGGCTAGAGTTAGTTTATGATGTGTGTCAAAAAATTTAGATTAGTCAAAGACAAATAGAGGACAACTCAGACTAGATAGAAGTCTTATATATATATGAGGAGAAAAGATTTGGAGTTTGATGTTGATCATTGGGTGTTCCTAAAGGTGTATCTTATGAAGGGAGTTATGAGGTTTGGTGAGAGAGGAAATCTCAGTTCTCAATATATTAGGTTGTCTTAGATCTTGAGGAGGGTTGGTAGTGTAGCCTATGAGCTAGATCATCCTTCAGACTTAGCAGCACTTCGTCTGGTCTTCCAGGTATCCATGTTAAGGAAGTTCTTGGAGACCCATCCTTGATGGTACTAATAGAGAGAATCAGTATTCAAGAATACTTGACCTACAAGAAGGTCCTAATCTAAGTCTTAGACTGTCAATTTCACAGGTTTAGAAACAAGGAAGTAACATCAGTAGAAGTTTTATGGTAAACGTGATCAGTACATACCCACACGTGTTGCCTCCTAATACTATCTCAGTTTAAGGTAATTAACCTCTCTGCTTAACTATTTTTCACAACCCAAACACTTGGTTCATAGTGGAGTCTACCATGTTCCACCGGTAGACAAGATGAAATGTTCCATCTGGAGTAGCAACCAGTGGACAGGACCCCAAGCCCAAAAATAGGAGAAAACATTATAATATAATGAGAGGAAAAACTACAACACAAGTACTACAACATCCCTTATCCCCAAGATCTGGTATCAAAAGAACAAAAAGGTATCTAAATATAATAGAGTATAATAGCACTATATATGAGCTTACCATGATCTCTAAAAATGTCAACAGATAAAATACAGGAGCCATTTACTCAACAATTACCCGCACAATGCACTACATCACAAAAAATGTAAACTTTATTATAAGTAACAACAACAATAGGCTCCTGGTAGGCATCATAGGCCGACATGCGAGCATAAGGAAGAAATAATGTAATAGCAAGAACAACAATAGAAGGAAAGGTAATAACAAAAAAGATAGTACAAGTAGAGGCTAAGAGGTAATCTAACTAGTAAGTAAGATAGGAAATCAGCAATGAGAATATATTAGAAGGATAATACCAACATGTAAGCTAAGTTTGGGAACCCATTACAAAAGGGAAGAGAGAGAGAAAGAGTATGCACCTGATCCACTAGAAAAACATTGATAACAAGAGAAAAATAAGTAAGCAGAAGGGGTACAACGAGACTAGCTAGTAGGGTAACCGAGTATACATACACGTCTTAACGGATCAAGGAGCGTAACCAACTATAATAAGGGATCTACATACAAGGATGAGCTAACTATTGTGAACTAACGACAACTATGAGTACTGAAAAAGGACAACAGTAGCGTGAAACATACTTGGAGCTCCAGCGTGATAACCGACTAATTCAAGACCATGAACTACCAATGAATCCAATAGAGGTAAAACAGAACAACTATAAATCAAGGAAGGAAGTAAAGCTATAAGGTAAACACAGAAGATAGAAAATAAAAGCCACTGACGCCTCACCCCGCTAGTAAGTATACTTAAGATAAATAAAACCTACTTCACATCCCACTCAGTCGATAAGCACAAATAGAACATCCAAGTACCCAACGTGGCCTCCCCCTTAGGTCCAAAAGGCAAAAATAAACATGAAAGTATAAAACACAATGGGACAATGACATATAAAAGTAACCATGGAATATTGCATGCTCCCCCTCCAGATCATGGCTCGTCATCCTGGACCTAATGAGAGGTATCATCCATATACCTCTTCTACACCGTATACCTCTCCTTCAGCATCCTCATTAATACGTAATGGTAGGTCCTATGGTAGGAGACTATGGATGATTTTTGACATCTTCCATATGCCTAACTCATACTTAGTCCATTTGTGAAAAAGATTAAACTAAATAAATGAATTATTCATCCAATGGAGAGTTGTATGTTGCATTCAAGTGTCTCATCAGTCTCTCGGTCCTTCAGGGCTACACGCTCGGTCCAGGTTTGCCTCAATGAGAGACGTTCTAGGGAAATAGATTTTCCCCAGTGACCCTGCCTTGGTGACCCCTCTTTCCACCCCAACAGAAATTACAAAACCTATAAATAACTATACACCCTTCAGTTCATACTTTTCACAAAGTTTATTTCCATCTTTTCTCTTAAATTTTATGGTGATTCTATGAGGAATGTTCATCAAGTGTTTTATTAAAATCCCAAAGGTTTCCCTACTCTCGTTAAGTCTCTTCCTTGTTACTTTCATAAAATTGAGTTTTCTCCATTGATGACCAAACTAAGAAAAACTTAGGATCTATGATTATATCTGAGTTTAATAAATTAATCCTCGTTCATTAAGTTATTCTACCTTGTAGTAATTGTTACTTTGTTGAATTCCTCATTTAATTCTGTAAAGCATGTATCTTTGCTCCTTGTTAATCGAATCTCTCCTGGGATGATTTAAAGCCCTTACCTTGCCTAAATTGTTCTTTTTTTTTGAAGTATGGGTTCCTGGTATTTCTAGGGACCCTGTAAAGAAGTTTGTTTTAAATTTCAGCGAGCGGGGCTGCAGACTTATTTTTTCCTTGATTTTTAGGACCAATACGGAACTTAGAATAAATTACATTGTTGGAATCGTGTTGATCCCTGAATTCTAATTGTATGAGTTTTAGAGCTTTTGGATACCATTTGATATTAGTCAGAGTAACATTTGGATTTGCAGCTCATTATTTGTTAGATGACAGGTAGGCACCGTGGGGCTATCTCTAGGTATATAACTTTGATAATTGTACTAAATAGCATCCGTGGGATGGGTTTATAGGTTGTTTCCATGTATTTGGACCACTTCTTCATTCAGTTCCCTAGTTTTTCTTTGTATTGGCATTCGGTGTGATACGACGCCCGTGACTTAGAATTAGCCTTGTAATGGCCTTAGGGTGACTATGGAAGTAATAAAAAGCTGATGCATTGGTTGGTTTTGGGTTTTTCCCTTGGGTTTGGGCTATTATATTATGCTTTTAGCTGTAGCTTAGATGCGTCTGTGCAGGGCATAGGTTGGTTATGTATATTATGGATTGTGCATTCATTCTGCAAAAGGTTGAGCCACAAGCTCCGTGTTGAGAGTGCATTGGGGTTGGGGTTTGTATCACCACTTTATTTTGATGTCGTGGAGTCTAGACACTGATAATAAGAATATAATGGATAATGACATACCATATGATAACTTGGAACATTCTAATAATAATATAAGTTAAAGTATCTTTTAATGATGTAACTCAATAGTGTATCGAGCACCCGATATTACTATTTTCACTTTTTTAATCCAGGATTCACATCTTGAAATTGAAAAATATCATTTGATTAATTAGTGCTGGGACTTGAGTTCGACTATGTTCGACATTGAGTACAGCTGCTGGCACTTGAGTCTGTCATCGTATGGCACTGAGTATAACTTTTCGACACTTATCACACTAATGTGCTTAGCGACTTTGATGATACTTGTGCTATTAAGGATTTTGGTGATATCATGATACTGACGCATTGAACACTATTACTCACCGAGAGTATGACTTACTGAGACTATTGATATGAGGCATTGAATGCCAGATTCTAATACCCTTTGAGGCTCTATGGTTTGGGATGTGAGATTATGAGGGCATTAGAGATTGTATTTGGTGGGTGTACCTTCATGAACCTTTCCTCTAGGCTGCGGTGATACGGAGGTAGGGTATTGAACGGAGCATGGATATAAGGGAACCAGGGGTTAGCAATCCATAGATTTTCCTATTGGGCCTACGACTATCGAAGGAAAAACATACATAGGATTGGTTACTTCATGGTGTGTATTTAATTTTCTGCACTTGTTTTTTTCAATGCGCCCCTGGTCATATGAGAGACCAACAGGTGAGCATATTTTCTGTGTACGCTGCCTTTTTTATGGGCGATTAGTAGTGTTAATTTACTTTTTGTATTTACAGCTTAATTATCATTATTGTTTATATGTGATATTGGCTTGCCATGTGAGATATTTGTACAAGGTATCATTTGATTATTTTTTTCCTTCCCTTACTTTGAGGTTACCAGTATTACTGTCCATGTTCTTTCCCTTCTTTTATTTGACTCTTGATTTATTATTGTTATTATTCACATATATTGCTGCAAGGATTTCGGGTATGTCCTTCCTTCTTGCTTGAGATCCTGTTATGTGATTTAGCTAGCAATGACCTGTTTTACTTGTTCTTGAATCTTATCTAAGTAGCTAGCTTCCATAATATACTATTTACTTATGTAACCCTGCTTTATTTTATTCCATTATTTTACTGCTTTTATTATTGTTAGTTGCCTAGTATACCCTCGAAACCTACTGGGTACAAGTTGCTTCGCAACTTGTGCTCATTCTACACTTGTTCCGCTGGCGCAGATCCGAGTACTAGTGGTCAACGTTGATTGTGGGTTTCCATTCGTGCTGGTTCCTAATTATTTTAGAGATTCAGGGTGATTTTGACATCCATCTATTCCCTCTTCTCTTCATATTTGGACTGGTCTCCTTGTACCATTGGAGATACATTTATATTAGACTTTTGGTTTATGTTCTGTTCTTAGAGGTTTTTTTTTGTTACACTGATACCAAGTTTTGGAAAATTGTTGACTCATTGTAATTCCACTACACTAAGTAGTTCTCCTTTCCTTTATACTTTACTTATTGTACTTGTGCTTTAAGATATTGATGTACTAGCTTTCCACTTCAGGCTACAGGGTTAGTTCTCCTACTGGTGGTATAGTAGGTGCCATCATGATATGAGAAGTCAGGTCCTGATAGAACTGGTCTCAACTCTGTCCAAGTAACCAATGCATGCTCGCTGACAAGGAAATCTAACATGTAAACAACTAGTATCTCACAAGATCCCCTTTTTCCCATAGCACCAGTCTCAATTATGTAAATCAACATCTAGATCGGATAGAGGCCACCATATAAGCAAACAAGGCACACAAACTCTGCTCCGCTCTTCTCTCACCGATAGTATGAGTACTAACACAACCCCAACAACTGGTAATGGGCTTGAAAAGGCATAACCAGTCATAACACAACCCCGCCAAGGGATGCCTAAGTCCTGGGGTTCAATATCATTCTTAACGGTACAACTCAACCAACACTACAGTCACAACTCAACCATAAAGGAAATATGAGGGAAAAATAAGGGGATAACAACATCTGGAGATCAAAGACAGCGGGTAGTGCATTACTCAATCAAATACTAGGCCGAGAAAGCATAACGGGCTAATAAAGAAAAGTTAACATGGTAAAAGGCTGATAAAACCTAAGTCCTAACCCCACATGCTAGTCGGTCACACTATTTATACCATATGTGTGCAGTTTAATAGAAAGGAAGTCGTAGCCTACCTGGGAATCAGCAAAAAGCTCGGATATAGATCCAGCCACTCGAGGTATGGAAAAATTCCTGAAACAGGCCAATACTATCAAATAACATTCTACACATCAAGACAAGAAAAATGAGACCCATATTGCTACATAAAAGCTTGGGTTGGATTTCGAGCTATAAAAGGACCCGTGGGCTTTACATCCTAAAAAATAGAATAAAAATTACCAGCATATAGAGCTCAGCTCAAGGAATATGTGATTCAAAATTTGGGCTCAATCCCATAAGAAATGAGTAAGATATGAGCCCAAAAAGTTAATAATAATTTATTTTTTCAATGTTGAGTTCTGTTAAAAGTACACAGAAATTACCTAAATAATTGATGAATAAATGGTTCCACAATATTCCCCAATATTCCAGGATCAAGTATCACTTTGAATCACAAAAAACGAATCTCTACAATGGTTTTTATGGAGTTTTAAAGGAATCCATGGCTGAAAATTTGAGGGGAAGAGGGGCATTTATAGGAAAAGATAGGTTGCACCTGCGGATCAAGGTTCGCTGGTGCGAGGTCGCACTTGCGGCCCCAAAGTTCGTCCTTGTAGACCTTTTGCAACAGTAACAACAAATTTTCAAATAACCTAGAGAATGCATCTATAGTCTAATAAACACAAACCATATATGGAATATTCATCTAAATGACATTCTTGATCCAATGAAATTGATAAAACAGACATCTTAGATCATTTATATATATAGATAGATGAAACCAAGAGGACCATGAAACCTTCGCCACTAGAACTCCTCTAGGCTCTAAATAACAAGCAACTCAATAACAAGGGAAACCAAATGCATCGTCATTGACAAACCATATCAAGATGAACCAACTCACCTGAATACTAAAGGCAAAGTTAAGGTGCAAACTACGGAGGGCTAGAAGTCTAAACAACCATCTGATCGACAAGGTAGCACTACCAAAAACTCAAGAACTGTCGAGAACCTTGAGTAACACAGGCTACCAAAACTCCTAGTTGTAGCTACAACCACCTGGCCATATTGCCACGACTATGAACCAAGAATCAAAAACTGGAAATAACTACAACATCTCATGCACCAAAACTAAGCCATAACTAATGACAAGGATGAACCACTCTGAACAGAGTAAGCTAACTAGTCGAAACTCAACACCCTGCTAAAGGCTACCTTGGCATCCATGCTGTGACCAACCCTAATACATGACCACAACCTCTACTCCAACCACAACACCTCAAATATCATAATAACTACCCATGCTAGCTCACATTCCAGAGACTAGATCGCTAAAACCCAAGGTCACTACACTATAGGAAGAAACAAACTCCAATCACCTACCTAACCCAAAAAAGTACTCACCCTCTAACATATTGCTCCCCAGTGCAAACCCATACTCCATAAATAAATACTCATTACTAGACCTTGAAAGAAATCTAACCCTCAATTGGCAGAAATCATCGGAAATATAGAACCAAAGACCTACATTCTACTAAACTCTAACTCCTGACACTAATACAACCCCACTTTCTGAACCGCACTTCCACTGCGTAACTCTAAGATGTATAGTCAGAACCACTAAGAAAGGCTAAGGAACACAGCTAAAACAACTCCTTGCAAACACCAAACCAACTACCACACCACAAGGAACTATGAGGCCTGCATGGGCATCCTCGAACCAACTAAAATCTGAGTGGAAATCTAACTATGTAAAACATCTATAGGGGATCCACACACCCTATCCACTACTAAAAGGAACATAACCACTCTCCAGTACAACTATCTCTTCTCACACATGGGTTTCGATTCCTAAAATGATATGGGCCAAGGAGTATAAGGAACGAGAAAGCAATAAAACGCTTAAGATGACTGAAGAAAACAAGGACATCCTGTAGGTAAACGGGCCATCAGAAACAAGGAACAATCATAGGGGAAATAAATAATTTTATAACACAAGTTACCTACACTGGTACCTAGAGAACAACATCTAGGAGAGAGGGAAAAAAATTACAAAACAGGGATACGGAACTAGCTAACTCCAAGAGAGACATAAAAAACACTTGGCACCACCACTGAAAATAAGAAAAGAGGAGAAACACAAATGGCTGATGAGTGCCTCTAAGAAAGCCAACCCCTAGGCTTGCAAGCAAGACAAACCCTAATCGGTGAGTGCCTAAAATATCCTTATCACTCAGTCGAGGTACACTGGGCACAACCACAGTAACTGTCATAGAACAATAGTCCAGAACTATATAAAGAGAGAGGTAACCGGTCTATGCCCTGAACACTACCTTTAACAATTAACCAACCTTAAAAATTACCAGCACATCCTAAAACCAACCTAACCATTAGAACATAATCACCTCTAGTGTCCATCATTAAAAAACCCTCCTCTGATGGCCTCGCAACCCAACACCACCAACTAGTTAAGACAAGGCTAATAATACGAACCCATCAAGCAAGATACAACAGGGTTCTAGATAATAGATAGGAGATACAACCCAGATACAATATAAGCAACCAAAGAAAGATAGATCAAGTGAATAAAATAAAGCCATTATACCCAGTACAATAAGAGGCTATGGTACTTCAAAGCACTATTCCATTCAAACCAACAAAATAAGACAAGACAGAAAGAGAGAGAGAGAGAGAGAGTACCAAAGTATAACCCTATAGGGACTCACCTAAAAAATCCTAGGGGAAACCCTCAATGGCCTATGCATAATCACTGATCAGAGGACAAAAGGTATCTAGAAGAATTTGTTGATCAAATCGGGGCACCCCATATCCCAAAATTCTACCCCTCCATAAGAAAAACATGTGCCGCTGTGACCCATATCCTTTCTGAATTCCCACTGAGGTATTGTAACTGATGGCGATAGTACAGTCCTTTACTGAGGGCTGTCCCTGACATAATTTCCCCAAAAACCACATTCAAAACATCCATCCAAGGTTCGACTCCTAGTCGTACCAGGATAGTCCCTAGTGAAATACCCAAAATTACCACACTCAAAGCACCACCTCAAGGACCTGCTTCTGGCACACCCACTAGGTACTCCTCCACGATTACCCCTACCTGAAAACCCAAGTGCAACCCAATGTGAACCTGATATTTGCTGCCTACCATACTTTGAGTAACCAATCCCTTATTGAGGCAGGTCTATAACTTCCACTAACCATACTGCATCTTTGCGGGGACAATCCCAGGTGTATTTCCCAAACTCTCCATAGATAAAGAAATCCTATGAGTTCTTGCCCCAGGTAATACTACTGAAAGGAATCCTATGTCCCTGTGTCTTTCTCTAGGTGGGCCATTTCCACTCTTCACTTGTCGGTGGATTCCTTAACGCCAATCCATAAGTCTCATGAAACATCTTTTATAGATCTAATACCTGACCCATGACTCGTTCAAGAGTGAACCCAATTTCTAATCGATGTCCCTGCACTCTGTCGTGCTCAATGTAAAAAACTATAGAGGTACTCCTCCACGATTACCCCTACCTGACAACCCAAGTGCAACCTAGTGTGAACCTGATCTCCCCTGGCTACCCTGCTTTGAGTAACCAATCCCTTGTTGAGGTAGGTCTATAACTTCCGCTAACTATACTGCATCCTTGTGGGAACAATCCTAGGTGTATTTCCAAACTCTCCATAGATAAAGAAACCCTATGACTTCTTGCCCCAGGTAAGACTATTAAAAGGAATCCTATGTCCCTGTCTATCTCTAGGTGGGGCATTTCCACCCTTCGCCCGTCGGTGGCTTCCTGACCGCCAATCCATAAGTCTCATGAAAAATCTTCTATAGATCTAATACCTGACCTATGATTCATTCAAGAGCGAACCCAACTTCTAATTGGTGTCCCTGTACTCTGTCGTGCTCAGTGTAAAAAAGTGTAGGGGTATGCCTAACCATCTTGTGAATTCTAGTGGCATATTTTCAAATGGAAGAAGATCCCTACCGGATACTAGCAACTCCTTCACTACATGTTAAATCTCTCAAAATATATGCTGGTATCCTTGGTCTAACCCTGGTTCTCTGAAGATATGGTGTGATAGCGATACCTTCTGGAGCTCATACTGACCCAGGATACTATAACTGATGAAGTGTACCCCTCTACTTGGATGAAAAACCATGTATCTCCCCTTGACTCTTCCTCTAAACCGCATCTTTAGCAACATAAGAACAAAACTCGCTAACAATCGACAAAGGCCTCTTCCTAGACATCTGAAAAGAGTAAGGTCAAGTGAGATCCCAAGGAACAGATAGTCACCCAATGCACTAACAGAAATCAAAAAGTGATTATTTCCTAAGAGCGTCATGTAGCCTCCTAAAGATAGGATAAGAACGTTTACATACTGATCCTTAGGACTCTATTAGACACCTACTGCCGTAACAACCATACTGGGGAAACTAGGCTTTGTTATCACTCTGTCATGACCCAAAAATTAGGGCTATGATGGCGTATACCAAGTCGCACCGGTAGATAATCCTAAACCCTTTGACCAGAGCGGTAAGCAATGAACGGAGTTCCCAAACCCAACAACAGGAAATCACAATAAGAAGTGAAGAAAAAATATAATAAAAATGCTACAATGTCAACTACCCCTAAGATTTGGTATTAGTAGTGAAAAAGACATCTAAATACAAGATAGAGTACAATATCTTTTTATAATACAAAGAAATAATTTGTCTCCAACTATAGGTGGAGGTAGAAGTGTTGTGGATGGAGAAGTGCAATCCGAACTCCATAAGCTTACCATGATATCCTAAACTCCTAAAAAGATGATCCGTATGAGCCACGTCCTAAATCATAACCCACACTATGCCCTGCAACATGAAAGAGGTAGAAATGTACTATAAGAACAAACAACAATAAGTAACCAGTAGGTATCATAGGCTAATTGAGCGATCATAAGGCACAAATAATGTAATAGCGAGAAAAATAATAGAAGGCAAGGTAATAAAAACAAAGATGGTACAAGCAGAGACTAAGAGGTAATCTAACTAGTAAGTAAGATAGACAATCAAAATGGAGAAGATGTAAGAATGATAAAACAAACATGTAAGCTAAGCCCTGGAACCTATCACAAAAGGGAAGAGAGAGAAATAGAGAGTACACACCTGATCCACTAATAAAACATCGATATAGAGGAAAAAATAAGTAAGTAGAAGGGGTACAACAAGACTAGCTAGTAGGGTAACTAAGTATCCATACATGACTTAACGAATCAAGCAATACAACCAACTATAATGAGGGATCCACACACAAGGAACATATAAATAATATGAGCCAAAAATAACTTTGAGTAAAAAAAAAAAAATAGTAGTGTGACATATACCTGTAGCTCCAACGCGATAACCAGCTAAGTCAAGATCTTAAACTACTAATGAATCCAATAGAGGTAAAACAGAACAACTACAAATCAAGGAAGGAAGTAAAACAACCAGGAAAATACAAAGGAAAAAAAAATAAACCCACTAATGCCCCACCCCCAGTAACTACACTCAAGATAACTACCTAGGCAAACAAAACCTACCTAACGTCCCACTTCATCGGTAAGCACAAACAAAATATCCAAGAACTAACATGGCCTCACCTTTAGGTTTGAAGGGCATAAAAAATACAGAAATATGCAATGAAAGGTGGCAGTGACATATAAAAGTAACCATGGAACACCATATGATCCCCTCCCGAATTATGGATTGACAGGCTGGACCCAAGGAGAGATCTCATCTGTATACCTCTCCTTCACCGTATACCCCTCATCTGGCATCCTCACCAATCCAAAATAGTAGGGCCCATGGTGGGAGACTATGGGTGATTTCCTAAATCTCCTGTATGCCTCAACTCATACTCAGTCCATCTGTGTCTCAGTATTTCATCATTCTCTCGATCCCTTAAGGTTACGCACTAGGTCCAGGTCATGTCATACTTGATCCATCAAGATCTTAAGGCCGCACACTCGAGTCAAAATAAAGTGACATTTATCAATCCTCAACACGTTCCATGTCTTAGTACCAAAAACTCAAATCCAAATCCAGTGTCGTCACTAAATCTAGAACCAACACGTATCCAAGAGACCAATAAGAGTAACATAGGTGACAGTTTAAAAACAATGACATATTTGTGTGAGAAAATAGCTTTGTACCCATAAATGGTCGCAGAAACTATACATATACAAGGTATAAATCATTTCATGCATATTTAATGAAAGTCCCAATTTGTTATTCCATTATAACATTCAAGATCTCGAACCGATCTCAACTCTGTCCAAGTAACCAATGTATGCTCGCAGATAAGGCAATCTAACATGTAAAAAACTAGTATCTCACACGAACCCTCGCTTCCTACAGCACCAGTCCCGATGATGTAAAGCAATATCTAGATTGGCCAGAGACCACCTGCTAACCACATAGGGCACAAAACTTTTCTCCACTCCCCACTCATCAATAGTACGAGTACTAACTCAACCCCAACAGCGGGTAACAGGATTAAGAAGGCATAAATAGTCATAACAAAACCCCGCCAAGGGATGCATAAGGATCAAGGTCGAATATCATTATTAATGGTGCAGGTAAATCAATATTACAGTCACAACTAAACCACAAAGGAAACACGAGGGAAAAATAAGGGGATAACAACACCCGGAGATCAAAGACAGCCTATAGGGCACTACCCGATCCAATACTAGGACGAGACAACATAATGGGTTGATAAAGTAAAAATGGTAAAAGGGTGATCAACCCTAAGTCCCAACCTCACATGCTAGCCGATCACACCCTAAATACTATATGCGCACATAGTCTAAGAGAAAGGAAGTCGTTGCCTACCTTTGAAAAGCTCAAATATAGCTCCAACCACTCAAAGTCCACAAAAATCCCCCAAATTGCCTGATACTATCAAATAGGATTCAGTGCATCAAAAAGAGCAAGATAAGACTCTTATTTCTATATAAAAGCTCGGGTTGAATTTTGGGCTAAAATGGGCCATAGGCTCCATAATCTAAGAAATAGAATAAATATTACCAGCGTGTAGAACTCACCTCAAGGAATTGTTGGTTCAAAATTTTGGGCTCAATTTGACAAGAAATGAGTAAGATATGAGCCTAGAAAGATAAGAAATGAAAACTTTTCAAAGATAGATTCTGCTAAAAATATGCTGAAATTAGGTAAATAATTGATGAATAAGTAATTCCATAATATTCCCCAAGCTTCCAGGAATAAGTAGCACTTTGAATCACAAAAAAAGAAGCTCTACATCTGTTGATATATGGCATAGATCCAGTTGATTGATGAAAGAAATGTCAAACATATCCCAAACTTCTCGCTTCCACAGGCCAATTGATGGAAATAGACTGACTACCGGAGATATTTGTGTTACTTCATCTGCACTGGTTTGTACATGAATGCGTGAGTTATACGAATACTCAGTAAATTATACACCACTTTATATCTTTATTTTTGAGAGGGATAATCAACTATTTTAGCTCTTTGATTTCTTATTTAAGTTCGTCTTTACATCATATATTAAGATATTGGTTTACTAGTTGTGGTATATTTATGGCATAGTGATAAAAATTTAAATTTTGCATTAGCATAATTTCCTTTAGGAATTCATTATGTTGTGTTATTTTTCTTTTTTTTAATGTTTGACACTTTAAATGTCTATTTTAGATTTTTTTTCCTTTGCCTACACTTTTTGGTATTTTCGTTTTTGGAATTTTGGTACATTATATATGTCTTCTTTAGAATTTTACCTTTTACATATTAGCTTGTATGTTATTAGTATATATCTTAGGCTGATTTTGGGGGAAAGAATGCTTTTTTGATAACCGATTTCGGCAGTAGAAATGTTATGTAGCTCTTTTGAGGAAGGAAGATAAAAGTTAGCAAAAAGATCAGTCGTTGCAAAGGAATTATGAACTTCTTATTTCCTATTAATAATCCATATCTTTAGCAAATGCCTCCACTATAGAAATATGATCCCTAAGGCCCACTCTTCCATTTGGACGCATCCTATATTTCTTGTCGCTACTATTCTGATTTTCCAGTGAGCATTATCTACTTCTGTTGGGAAATATACATATAGTTGTATTGTGTTGTAATTACATATGGTTCTTAAAATGCTTCACTATACATAGATGAATGCAGTTCTTTGAAGGATGGCTTCTACTGCACAAGAGTTGGCACACTATTATTCGGGGGATGGTATGTCAATTCTTTTCTAATGATTGTTTAGAAAATTTCTCTTATTAATTAAAGGGGTTATGCTAGAGATGTCAATACGGGTCGCCCAGCCCATATGAGCTTTGGAATTTGACAAGATAGGCCAAGATAGCCCATCAAGATGATGAGCCAGAAAGCAGCAAGCCCAACCTATCACTTTGTAGGTTGCGGGTTTCGATGAGTCAACCCACTTTTAAAAAATATTATTTTTATGATCTTTTTAATTTAAATTTTAAAATATTAATAACAATGATTAAGGTCTACACTACAAAGGAAAAGACTGTTGCAGTTTGACACTGATACTATTTTCTGTCAAATAATAATCGTTAAGATATATCTTTAAAAAAAGTATATAAAAATCATTCCAAAACTTGCCTTATTGGAACCAGGACATTTGTAATAAGGACGAGCCACATTGGCTCTTTATCTTTTGAACAATGATCGCTGCCGATACATATGTTGATGGACCAGCTTGGATATCTGAAGAAATGAATTAGCGTTAAAAATAAACCAAAAATAGGGAAGCAAGATCCCTGATGCCATGAAGAAATATATCGTGATCATCAACTGCCCCTTGTTCTTGAACATCAGATGCAACTTGAACCAATGTCATGCACTAACCCTAAAAAAGTTGCATGAGTGGAAAACTAAGAATAGTGAACTCCAGATATCGATATAGGAAATTGTTCAACAGATATCAAGCCAATGTGGCCCACCCTTATTACAGATGTCCTGGTTTAGATAAGACAAGTTTTTGAATGATTGTTGTATACTTTTTTTAAAAGTTATATCTTAATTATTATTATTTGATAGGAAAATAATATTAATGTCAAACCGCAACAATCTTTTCCTTTGTAGTGTAGGTCTTAATCATTGTTATTAATATTGTAAAATTTAAATTAAAAAGATCATAAAAATAATATTTTTTAAAAAGTGGGCTATCACGTTGAAATCCGCAGCCCACAAGTGATGGGTTGGGCTTGTTGTTTTCTGGCCCATCATCTTGATGGGCTATCCAAGCCTATCTTATCAAATTCCAAAACTTATGTGGGCTAAGGTGACCCATATTGACAGCTCTAACACAAATCCTTTAATCAATAACAAAATTTTTCTGAACAACCATCAGAAAAAAAATTGATGTACCATCCCCTGAATGATAGTGTGCTAACTCTTTCGTAGTAGTAGCCATCCTTCCAAGAACTACATTCATCTATGTATAGTGAAGCATTTTAGGAACCATATGAAATTATAACACAATAACGTTGTATGCATATTTCCCAACGAAAGTAGATAAATGCTCACTGGAAAATCAGAAGTATAGCGACAAAAAATATAGAATGCCTCCAAATTGGAGAGTGGGCCTCGAGGAGAAAATTTCTATAGTGGAGGAGTTTGATAAAAATATGGATTGTTAATAGGCAATATAAATTTTAGAATGCCTTTACAACGACTGAACTTTTTGCTAACTTTTATCTTCCATCCTCAAAAGAGCTACATAAAATTCCTGCTGCCAAAAGTTATCAAAAAAAATTTTTTATCTCAAAATCATCCCAAGGTATATACTAATAATAGGCAACCTAATATGTAAAAGGAAAAATTATGAAGAAGATATATATAATGTACCAAAACTCCAAAGATGGAATACCAAAAAGTGTAGGCAAACGGGAAAATCTGATGCAATTATTTAATGTGCCAAATGTTACAAAAAAGGAAACTAACACAGCATAATGAATTCTTAAAGGCAATTAGACTGATGCAAATATAAATTTTGATCATTATGTTCATAAATATAGCACAACTAGTAAACTAATACCTTAATATATGATGTAAAGACGAAATTAAATAAGAAATCAATGAGCTAACATAGTTGATTATCCATCTCGAAAATAAAGATTTGAAGTGGTTTATAATTTACTGAGTATTTGGTATAACTCATGCATTCGTGTACAAACCAGTGCAGATTAAGTAACATGAATATCTCTTGTGGTCAGTCTATTTCCATCAGTTGGCCGGTGGGAGAGAGAAGTTTGGGATATGTTTGGTGTTTCTTCTGTCAATCATACGGATCTATGCCGTATATCAACAGATTGTTGCCTTATCATTTGCTCTTCTTCTGGTCCTATGCTTACATTTTTAATAATCACGAGAATTTTTTTTATATTTTCCTTTTCTATTTAATTCTCTCCTATAATTTTTATTTCTAAAGGTCACTCCATTAATTTAATTCATCAAATTTGTCGGTCCAAAATCAAAATACCATTCAGTAGATCCATAGTTTTTTATCTAAGCCATCAAAACCACGCCAGCATTTCCCACCAAGTTGGGGTCTGCCTCTCCTTCTACTCCTCAACTCACTTCCATCACCCCTCCTTCTTCTCAAGGTTGCCAAAATCGCGTGTTTTGAAGTGAATGAAAAGAACAATTAAGTCTATGGTATTACTAATTAGTTTAATTCAAGTCTTGTGACGTGACTTATTCTACACATATACTTACTTCTTTGCCTTTTGTTGCTGACACGTATTCCTGCAATTCAGACTCAATAACCTTAAGCAATGAAAATGCCCCAAGCATTGTCTTCTTTTCCACCTGACATGCTACTTTCAGAAAAAAATTATTTTTGAGGAATTTTTCTTTGCATTGGTACAAAAAGGCATGGTAGAGTACTATCATATTATGTTTATTAGTCACTTGACTAAAGTTGTTTTGTTACTTCTTTTGTTGAACCACTCTTTTGAGAATTTAGAACCTTTTAAGTACAACCTTAATCAATGTTAATCCATTAGAGATGCAAAAAAAAAAAGTTGTTTGCTGGCTGCACGAAAAGTAGAGGGATATCCTATCACGGAACTATTTTATATCATCTTCCGCATCGAATAATAATTTCACCATTTTAATACAAATAGTGAAATAAAATAATTCCAATATTTATGCCTTACACCAATCATGAAATAAGGTTAATCCCAAAGCTCTGGCCCCACGTACCAAACAATCCCTAAGTGCATAAAACATAAACTCAACTGAAACTCCAAAAGGCACAAGGGAGGCTTTCCTGATATTCTCAAAGTAATAATACCACAAGCTTTTAAGTCCAACTTCCCATATAATACCTCATAATTTTATAAATTACAAAAGCCAACACCACTAATATACTATTATACTAGGGACATCAAAATACTTCCAAGAAGAAACATACTATTAACAACAGAAAAGTAAAAAAGAAGACTTCTCTGTCATAACATATGATAATAATAACCATATATTTATCTTCTTGGTATGGACAATATCTTAATATCTTTTTTTTAGCCACAAAAGGACTTCAAACAGCTCTATAGCAAGAGTATATTATACAAACACATCATGTCTTATATGCATTACTTTAAATTAAACTAGATTCAACAAGCACAAGTTGGCGGCAAGCAACTAGAAAGTTTCGTGCTGGGAGTTCCCAGCCATTCCTAGCTTACTTTTGAAAGGCATTGTTTGAGAAAATAATGTAATTGTTCAAGTTGCAATTCAAAAGTTCCGTAGCCGATTGTCTTATGCAAAAATACTTTTTTTAGATAAAATATTGTCCTATGCAAAAATAAAAAATATGGTAGCCAATTCTCCATAAACGAACCAAATTTGTTCAATCAACCTTATAGTTTTGACACGCGACCTGGTTGAATGCCTTGAAGCTGGAGCACCTGCATGATTTAGAGATTCATGAGTAAGATGTATAAAAAAGGGTTAGTGTGCGATACCGTGCAATTTCAAAGAGTCTATTGTTATTATACACTAAATATTTAAGTACTTGGTGTAAAAATTAATGCTAAGAAGCTTGTCAGTTAGAAAAAAAGATAGATTAATAAAGCATGGAGTTCCTGTGACCACTGTATGTGCTTTGTTATCAGACAAAAGAGACAATGGATCATCTGTATTTTGATTGTGCTAACTTAAAAAGATGTTGCGATCAACTCTAATGGATGAGAAAAGCGGTTTCAGGATAGTTCAAGAATAAGGTGGTGCAAAGTTATGTGGTACAACTTTAGATAAGAACTGATTCTCTTTCCTTTCAGTGTACGTGTAGTTAAAGGAAGCTAATGTATCATGATCATGGCAAAGAAGAAGCAAAATGCAACCAACAAACACGCGATGGTTACTCCAGTGAACGGAACACAACTAGCACTCTCTATAACCATTTGTCAATGAAAATCATTTCTGAACACCCTTTAAATGTAATGGCAGCAGATGATAGACTGGGACAGCCTGTGACAGAGGTAGAACAAAAGGATTCAAGGAGTTGATTGATAGGTCGCAACTAACACGTCTAAGATCAAAAGGAATGTTTTATATATGGTACAACAAACAACCAGACAATTACAGGGTATATAGCAGGATTGATTGGGCTTCGGGGAACTTGGAGCGGACAGATATATATGGCTATGTGGAAGCTAAATTCATGACACCAGGACTCTCAGATCATTCTCCAATTTTAATTAACTGCACAAGCAAAGTACTTTCTCATCCTAAGCCCTTTAGGCTTTATGGCACAGTTGTGGGACCTAGATGTGTTCTAAATAGCGAGCACAAAGAGTGGACTAGCTGAAATGATATGCTACACTTTTAGCATGATGATCTACTGCAACAAGGTAAGGTTCATTAAAGAGGCAGCTAACATGGAGAAGACTAGAGAGGAAATTGCATTACAACTTCATATTGCTGGCAGAAATAAGAAGACATGGCAACAAAAGCTAGAAACACTTACTAGATATCCCTACTAGTATAGTCATGATGTAATTTAAAGTAGTTTCATTCTGTTTGTTTCTTAAGAAGTAGTAGGTCAACTTTTTCCTGGATTTGTATTGTACAAATTTTGATCAATAAAGAGTAATCTTTGAATTAAAAAATAAAAAGTTTTGTGGTGGCTCTAATGTATCACATCTGGCAAAAAAAAAAATTAATGACTTTCCAAAAAAAAAAAAAAAAAAAAAAAGGATTTCCCACATCAGCTTCCTCTAAATTGAATTTATGTTGAACTTCAAGAATCTCTATAGCAACATCCTCCACGTTCGCTTGAGCTGTTGCATCCTCTGCCAAAGAGCAAGCTGCATCCTCTGCCAAAGATAAACCTTGAAATACATCCTCCGCAAAATAGCAAGATGCATCCTCCACCAAAGAAGAACCTTGAAATGTATCCCCCATCAAAGAACCTGGAGCCTCATCCTCATTCTCCGAAGGACCTTGAGATTCACCGTCCTTTGGTCCTTTTGAGTCTATAAGAGTGTTGTTGCTCGAATCATTAGGAGTCGTCGAAACAGCACAATATGGGCACATTGTTATCCAGAACAAAGGAAAAACTGATAGTTAAATGTATTCTTTACTCAAAATAAATAAATAAATAAAGGTGTGTACTTTTGGATTACTTATATCAGCGGGCGTCAGTTGACTCAGTTTATTCAGGGTCCACTTTTCAGCGTCATTCCTGTGGGGACCTTACCTTTGGACTAAGGGAGGATCAAGAGACCATACTTTTGGCCAAATGGACGGTATTCGTTCATATACCAGTTAAAGGTGGCAACCGGTTTGGGTTATCCGGGAAAACCGGCCCATTTCACCCGGACCGGACCAGGGGCCGGTCCGGTCC
>JBDJHY010202762.1:0-31404 GCA_039654485.1 Withania somnifera | reverse complement strand
CGCGATGAGGACGGGGGTTATGGAGTACTGGGATATATATTTATACCGAAAACATTTAGGTTAGCCTTCCATGGATTCTACCTGTTGGACCTACGAGTAACTGAGGAGATGTGTACACAGAGCTGGTTAATTCTTGTGTTTGTATTTACTTTTCATCACTTATTTTCTTTAGTGAACCTTGGCAGAGATGTAAGGCCTATGGTGAGCATGTTTTCGGTATACGATGCACTTCTTTCTAGGGGACTTGACAATATTTAATTGCATTACTTTATTATTCTTTTTACTTCTTATTTGTTATTGTTGGTTAATTGCTACTTCATGCTATGAAATTTTTTTGCCTTACACTCTTATTCAGACATTTACTCTTTTACATGAGGTTGCTGGTACACCATTCATGTTCTACTCCTATTTTTTATTTACTTTTGCTTATTGCATTATTATTAACATATACTGTTGCATGGATTCCGGGTAGGTCTTCTTTTATTTCCTGAGATCCTGTTATGTGATTAAGTAGAGATATATGTCTCTTTGTTACTTGATTTCTAATTGATTAGTTAGCTTTCCTTGTTGTGCTAATTGCTTCTGTGTTTTATTGTATTTTTATTTACTGATTTTATTATTGTTATATGCTGAGTGGGCCCTCGAAGCCTGCTAGGTATGGGTTAGTTCGGCAGCTTGTACTCATACTACATTAGCATATGTGCAGAACCGAGTATAGCTTTCCGATTGTGATTACAGCTAGTTGTTCGTGAAAATTTCCTTTCACTTCAGATATTCAGGGTGAGCTTGGCCTCCGGCTTTACCTATTTCTCTTCGGCATTAGCATTTCTATTGATCTCCTTGTATTTTTGGAGATACAGTTGTATTAGATATTTTTATTTCTTGTCTCTATACTTAGTGGTTCATTTGACACTGATACCGGGTTTGGGTATGTTATTTGAATTTATTACTTTTGCTTTATTTCATTTATACCCTGTCTATTTAAATTGTGCTTTCCGTATTTGATGTAGTAGTACTAAACTTTGGCTCCAGACTACGAGCTTAGTTCTACTACTAGTGGTTAGTAAGTGCCATTATGATCTGGGAAATTAGGTCGTGATAATTTTGTATCAGGGCCTAGGTTTGTTGGTATCAGTGTACAAAACCAATGTCTAGTAGTGTCTTGCAGATCGGGGCGGAGACATTCATTGCTTATTTTATGGAAGATATAGTGGCATTTAAGAAATAAATTCTTCTTCTTGATTCCAATTTGTGCACTTCTTTTGTAGTTGTCTCCCCTGATTACTTATTTATTCACATTCATTCTTCCGTAGAAGGTACATTCAAACTCTTTTACAAACAATGACAACCATTCCATACCAGTAGTAAGGACTCATTTGAGGGCAGAGGTTTGGAGTGAGACAACGGTAGGGGACGTGGTATGTTCATTGAGACATCTAAAGCCCATAATGTAAGTAGAGGGTCTGTTCCAGCCACAGGTCGACGACTATCAGATATTTCGTTATAGTATACATTGGACTTGACATCAACTTCGGTGCCGATTGGACTTTCAACCATACCAGTTTTGAAGATTTTTTGGCATGAATTTCAGGCATAGTCGGGGGAGAAGAACCAGTGGAAATACCTCTCGTTATGGTTAATGGTCTGTTGGGGCAAAAGGAGTTTAGGTGCCTGCACCGAGGTCATATGTCCATTGACGAGTATGAGGTTTATTCCTATGAGCTAGTTGGGCATATTGCCATTGTTTTCCCTACTGATCAAGATAGATCACAGAGATTTATGAATGGTTTGATTTTACCTCTTCGTTTAGCGGTGGAGCCCTTTATAATGGCAGGCCATTCTTTTTCTTAGGTGTTGGCACACGTGAAGTTTATGGAAGAATTATGCAGGGAGGCCTATGGAGTGAGTTGTCAAAGTATTGGATCTTCTAGCTGTGGTGGCAGTCGGGTGCTGGTTGTAGTTCTCATAAGAGTTAGCTAGAAGGGCCATGTTTTGAGTGCGGCATGGAGGGTTATTATGCCAGACCTTGCCCCTAGCGGGGTTTTATTCAGCCTGTTTTGCATCTGTTTTAGATAGGTTGTGATTGCGATACCTTGTTAAGGAATTCATCTTAGTTAATATGGTCTATAGCTCAAACTTTATCACCACTAATTTAGGTGGCATCACCAGTAATTCAGGTCGCACCACATATTTTTGTTGAGGCTCAATCGGATATTAGGATTTAAAGTTTCGAGCAAACTGCAGGCGGTAGTCCTATTGTGACTTTAGTTCGGGGTGGTCCAAATTTTGTGTCAAAGGATTTTTGCCAGTGTAGGTAATTAGGGTTATGCTTGGAGTTCAGTAAACTTAGCCATTCTTCTAGGGTTTTCCCTCAAGACCCTGTATGCTATGATTGTGGAGTAGTAGGTCACTTTGGTAGAGAGTGCCCGTAGTGTGGGGTGATTCAGTCCTATGTTCAGGGCACACCTGGGTCAGTATTCCCACTAGTTAGAGGTGCTCATCATAGAGGGGCAGATGCCCCAGGTAATGCTCAATATGGTGTGGTAGGTGGTTGAATCAGTATCTGGTTAATCATGGACAGGCTATGCCTGTTATTATCTTTACGGTAGTAAAGGCAGAGGCAATAATCTCAAGTTTGATTTTACATTATTGTTATCTAGTTTGGCTTTTATTCGATTGATTTTGGTAACCGTTTTGTCTTAGTAATTCCTTAGCCTTGGTGATTCTTGTTGTCTATGTGATTATGTTATTTTCCCCATATATGTTGGCGTTGGCGAATATGACATGGATTGATAGCTATTTCCTGTAACTTTATAACTGTATTCTTTAGTAGTGGATTAGGATGCTAGACCCAGTTGGGTAGCTGGCTGAGAGACTTGAGGTTTGTTATATCATATTGATGCTAGGCCTTTTTCATTTCATTGACAAGGTTCATAGATAGCTGAGTTATGTTGTGGTTATTAGGATTGTATTTCCTGGTATGGGTAGGTTACCCTTGTTCTCTACACAGTCTCGGCACTTGCACCAAGATCGCGGTCTAGGCCATACCTGATAGATCTTTGGCTACAAGGATGGATTTTTGGTAGCTACCGAGAGTTACATTTTGGTACTCCCAATGACCCTGGTCATAACTTGTATTTGCTCGCGGCAGTGTTGGCAGTGTATTTTAGAGGTTACTTTAGTGACCCACCTGAGCATGAGTTAATTTCATTTGTCAATTTTAAGTCGCTTCCTGGCTATTTTCATATCCTTTTCAATAACTACATTGGTTTCAACAGAGTTTCCTCAGTTTGGGAAGTTAAGTATTCATATTGTCGATGTGGAGTTTTGATAAATAGTGTGTTGATGTGTTCTCATAGCAAATGGGTTTCTTCCTTAGTAGTAGATGGGGAGTGTGGTTCCTGAGTTAGATTGTTCATTCATATAAGGATTTGTAGAAGATTTTATATAAAAATCGATTGGTGCAAGATTTTAGAGTGTTTTTAGTTGTGTGGGTTTATGGATGGGAGTCCGTAGTAAGTACTGAATTAGAATTTATTGATTTGATAATACTAGTACAATTGTGTAGTCCCGCAGTAGTGTGATGTTGGTGGGTGATTCTAGTATTGGCACATGACTGGGGCTGCCTTGTAATTTTTGGGATTGTTATATTATGTGTGGGTGCTTCATCTCTGGAAACATTTGTATAGGGAGTTCTTCTACTTAATATATCAGCATTTGATTACCCTTGGTAAGTTTTCCTCGTGGGAAGTTGGTTTTGCACCATATGCCTGATGTTAGTGCATCGATTTATGAGGGTTCCTGCTAGGTTTGGTGTTACTGTGATGCCTTTATGGTAGTCAGTGGTGTTATATGCGCTAAGGTAAATTAATTCAAGTATGGGTAAAGGTGCACCAGGGATTGGTTATGTTTTGATGTTGTATGTTTGATGCTCCTGTTAGTGTAGACCGATTATGCATGAAATGCGGGTTAGCCTAGTATAGATACGAAGAAAGGTCTCGGTGTGTTGTGCTTCTGTGTGACAGTGTGCAAGGTGCTTAGTTCGGTGTTCGTAGAAGTTGGTTTCTTTTGATTGGTAAAGATTATGCTTTCCTTGAGTCTGAATGTCATCATGGTTTCTTGACAGTCTGGACTAGTGAGGTGCGCCTTCTGATTAAGTAAAATTGTGTTCCAAGATATGCATATGGCGTCTCAAGGGCAGGTTTGTGCGATATGTTAGAACTCAGAGTGTGTTTGAGATTGAGTGGAAGAGATTCTAGGTTGATTGTTAGCCTTGGTTGTAGGTGTGTCTCAGCGTAGACTAGAAAGGTAGACGGTGTTTGAGTTCATCGAGTTGTGAGAATTATTTCTAGATAATGGATTGTGGAGTTCTTGTCTAACTATTTGGTATGCCGGAATTGCAATTGGGTGGTAGGTTGATAGTTATGATTTTTAAGATTTGATGTGGCGGGGATTTAATATTGCGTATCGCGCGGGATTGCTTATTTTGAGTTCTACCCCTTTCATGTATGAAATTTAGTTATAGCCATGTTTTAGCAGATAGTTATTTTGCATTGAGACTTGGTAAAGTAGTTACCATGGTGGAAGTTGCTACTTATCTATAACAAGTGCTAGTAGTTGGAGTTTCATTGTGTCGAAGGTGACTGTCTTGGCTTGGCCTAATGTTTTGTTCCATCGGGGTATCTTCCCCACAGTTTGAGTATGGGGTTGTTGTCTCTTGTTTGAATTGGTTCGGTGGCCTCTTTCAGTTATTATTTCATCATGAAGAGTTGGAGTCTCATTGGGTATGGCAGCATAATGGGTGTTGTATAGGTGTTCAGTATGTGTAACTTGTGTTGGTTTATGGGGCGGTAGGCCTTTAGCAGTATCACTTGGAGGTATTGTGACTAGTTTAATTATTCAAGTTTGTGAGAAGTTGGGAGGATATTCTGTACTCAAGAACTTATAAAGTGGGTCGTTCTTCAGCTTTCATGTGAAAGTTCTCTCAGTTTGGTCTCCCCGTAGTGTAGCGGTGTGTTGTTGGTCAGCATTGCGGTGTTCGTCAGAGTAGTGATTGATTTCAATCTTGGTTTTAGTTTTGAGATAGGTTGTGATCCTTTCAAGGAGTTTTGGTTGCAAGTATTGGTACTTGATCTTCAGTAGGATTGTGGTTAACTAGTATACGTGGTTTATGACTGATTGGAGTCTCTCTCCGCGCATCTCTGTTTTATTTTGACTTTTAGGGACGAAAGACCTTTTAGTAGTGGATATTGTAACGACCCTCATGGTCATTTATGATAAATACATAATGTTTTGCATTCTAGAGAATTTTAGAAGTTTCCTAGGTCATTTATGACTTGCTGGGACCAATAGTGTGGATCCCTGGCGACTCGGTTGAGAAAATATCTCAAATTGCCTGTTTTAGAGCATAAAACTAAGTACTCGTTAACCAAAGTCAACTTTTCTTCAAAGTGAGCTTGGAATTAAATTTTCGAAAGTTCTATTAGCTCCGAAAGGCCAAATAAAGTCAGGATTGATCTTAAGGGTGTGTTTTGGAGCTTTCGTTTGCAACTTGTGCCAATTTGTGGATTTCAGTTAAGTTTAAGGCTACAGTGGAGATTGAGTGGTGTTTTGGTGTTCGGAATGTCGGATAGAACTTCTGATGCTTCCATCAGCTCCGAAATGGTGAATTTAGGCTAGTTTGACCCTTGTTATGCTTCCCAAGGCATTCGTGCTCGATTTGAGTCGTTATGTGGAAAGTTAGAAATTTTCCTAGCTTTGGGTAAATCTTCATTGGGGGTAAATTTCTCTCAAACAACCTTTGATGTCAATTTTATCAATTTCATTTAGTCTGGAATATGCTTTTCACATAAAATACATATTTGGTTCGTTAAAGTTGGACTCTGTTTGAACTTCGAAACCCCGGATGAATTTCAGAACAGTTGTTAGTTTTCTGGTGTAACTTTTACCGATTTATCAGTCAAAGTACTGATAAATCGGCCATAATGCCGATTAAGGGGATCTCCTATGGTTTGATTTGGACCAAATGTCCGATTAAGTGAAACCCGAGGCCTTTTATATAGTTTATTCACCCATTTTGGGGTATTATTTTTCAACACTTTTTCCTCGTTTTCTCTCATATACTAGTGCAAATTGTCTTAGAAAAACTTCTTAAAGTTCATAGAAAAGTCCTTGAAGGTTGTTCACATCAATATCATCATCGGTGAGTGATTTCTTCCATTAAAATTCATTAAATTTAGAGTTCTTCCTCCATTAATTCCCTAGTCTTGAACTTTTGATTCCTTCAATTATATTCAAAATTATATGGTAACTCCTTAATCCTTCAGATTATTATTCATCTTAGTAACGTTTTTTTTTTCGAATTCAACGTATAAATTCATAAATTCGATCCTTTAGCCCTTTTTATGCTTAATCTTCTACGAGTTGTTAATGGTCTTTCTATACTCGAATTGTGCTCAATTTTAGAGCACGGTTTCCTAGTAATGTTGGAAATCCCATGAGGACATTTATTTTCCATTCTACCAAGCGGGCCCCACAAGCCCGTTTTAGGCTCGATTTTAGGTCTAGTCCGGAACTTAGCATAAAATATACCATTAGACTCGTATTAACATATAAAATACATTGATGCAAGTTTCAGAGCATTTGGAGATTGTTTAACGTTTGTCGGAGTAAGATTTGTAAATTAGCAGCGCTATATCGTCGGATGATAGGTAGGCTCCATGGGGCTATCTCTGGGCTTATAGCTTTAATAATTGTACTATGCTACATTGTCGGATGACTAGTAGGCTTCAAGGGGCTATCTTTGGGCTTATAGCTTTAGTAATTATACTAAATAGCATCTGTGGATTGGGTAGCTATGTGGATATAGTGATCATGTACCGTTCTTTCATCCATTCCATGTTGATATTTATATTGTGGCATCCGATTGATATAGGGCCTATGACTTAGAAATTAGTTAGAGATACCTATGTAGGGCATAGGAAATTGTTATTGCATGATCATATATTGATACATACTTGTTGATATGTTGTGCATTCATGACACTAGAGGATGGGTATTTGGCTCTATAGAAAGTGCATTGGGGTTGGGCCATTATCACCACATGATTTTTGAGTTGCAAAGGCTAGAGACTGATTTTGGTAACAATGGTGAATAACGAGATACGTTGAGGAAATAGAATATTTAATAATAATATAAGTTATTTTAGACTCGACATGGTATCGAGCACCCGATAATATCATTTTTACTTATTTTAGCCCAGGCTTTACACCCTGGTGTTGAAAAATATCATTTGACTAATGAATGTTGGCACTTGAGTCCGATCCAGATTAGCAGTAAGTACAGCCGCTAGGACTTAAGTCCGTCGTCGTACAGCTAAGTACATCTTTTGATATCCATCATATTACTAGTTTTGGATACATGATACCCAATCTATTGAGGATATTGGTAATGCAGGTATACATTGATGCATTGTACGCCCTGATTTGCAAATGATGGCTTGATGAGATTGTTGATATTAGGCACGAGATGCCGGACTATTGAGACCCTTGAGGCTTTGTGACTTGGTATATGAGGTTATTATAATGTTAGAAATTTTATGTTGTGACATACCTCCATGGACCTACCTCCGGGCTTCCACACGATGTGGAGGGGGGGTATATGGAGTACGGGGATATATATATATATACGCTGTGAATATTTAGGTTAGCTTTGATGGGTTCTGCCTGCTGGAGCTATGGGTATCGGAGGAGATACGTACACAGGGCTGGTTACTTCATGTGTTTGTATTTACTATTCCAGACTTGTTTTCTTCAGTGTACCCTGGATAAGATGTAAGGCCTACGGTGAGAATGTTTTTGGTGTACGTTGTACTTCTTTCTAGGGGACTTGACAACGTTTAATTGCATTACTTTAATATTCTTTTTACTGCTTTTTTGTTATTGTTGGTTAATTTTTATTTCATGCTATGTGAGATTTTTTGCCTTACACTCGTATTCAGTCATTTACTCTTTTACTTGAGGTTACGGGTATACCATTCATGTTCTACTTCTATCTTTTTTTTACTCCTATTTATTGTATTATTATTCACATATATTATTGTGTGGATTTCGTGTACGTCTTCCTTCATTGCCTGAGATCCTGTTATGTGATTAGTTAGCGAAATATATCTCTTTGTTACTTGATTTCTAATTGAGTAGCTAGCATTCCTTGTTGTGCTAATTGCTTTTGTGACCCCTTTATCGTATTCTGTTATTTACTGCTTTTATTATTATTAATGCTCAATGGGCCCTCGAAGCCTACTAGGTATGGGTTGCTTCGACAGCTTGTACTCATACTACACTTGCACATGTGTAGACCCGAGTACAGGTTCCTGACCGTGATTACAACTAGTTGTTTGAGTAGATTTCAATTCACTTCAAAGATTCAGGGTGAGCTTGGCGTCTGGCTTTACCTGCTTCTCTTAGGCATTAGCATTTCTATTGATCTCCTTGTATTTTTAGAGATACAGTTGTATTAGACATTTTGATTTCTTGTCTCTATACTTAATGGTTTGTTTGACACTGATATCGGGTTTTGAGGATGTTATTTGACTTTATTACTTTCGCTTTATTTCATTTATACCCTATCTATTTAAATTATTCTTTATGCGTTTGATGTCATAGTCCTTCGCTTCTGCTCCAGCCTATGCGGTTGGTTCTCCTACTGGTGATAAAGTAGGTGTCATCATGATCCGAGAAATTGGGTGATGAAAAATAGATGCTAATTCTTCACTATCATTTTATTCAACTGCTGACAGTCAATACGCATCTGTATCAACCCATTCTTCTATTTCACAAATAATATTGGAGCACCCCATGGTGAAATACTTAGCTAGACGGAGCTCTTATCTAGAAAATCCTAGAGATAAAATTACCCTAAAGTCAACAAGGGTCATATTGTAAAAAGTAATAGTAGTAGGCCTGGTGCCTAGCTCAAACTTTACCACAAAGTCAATATCATACCGAGTGGGAGGTCAGGTAGGTCAGTCAAAAAAACATATAAAAAATCATAAACAATAGGAACAGTATCAGGAGAAGAGGTGTCATCTCTGGCATTGTAAATGTAAGCTAAGTAAGCCAAACATCCTCTCGCTACTAGTCTCCGAGCCTGAAAATAAGAAATGATTCTTTGTCAATGTACGACTGATAAAACCTTATTATACAATTGGGATACACCAGGTATAGATAATGTAAAGGTCTTAGCACACAGTCCAAAACTGCACGGTGAGGGAATAACCAATCCATGCCAGTATCACATCAAAATCCAATATATCAAATAAAATAAATCATTCAGGGTATCATAACCCTAATACAAACCATTAAGGATATCATAACCCGATTTACAACTAAAGAGTCTCCTACCTCGTAGAAATAGTTGAGGTCTTAAATAATGGCTCACTAGCCAACCCCAAATAAGGTTCAAAATAGAAAGACATATAAGAACTAATAGATCATGGATCAAATAAGGTCGACATTGACCGATGGAATACAAAAACCATACATGTAATAACAACATCCAATTACTTCAACTTTGGACTTCTTAGAACTTTATTTAACTGACGGTGACCGCCCCCTAACAGACCACTATTGCGACCTTATACCTACCTTGCCGAATTCCATCACAAGCATCTCCACCACCTTAGGCCCTAGCCGATGGTACTAATCTCAACAATTGGGTTGGATGGATCAAACCCCTCAGCGGATTGTCCTTAGTGTAATTCCCAATAATACCACATTCAAAACAAGTCCCGAATAGCCTACTCTAAAGAGAACCACTAGTTAAATCAAAATGGCCCAACCTAAAGCCCTAGAACTACCCTCGATATTTGCCTTGATGCCTGACCACTATAACCCTGTAAAACCTGCTCTAAAGTCTAAATAGAAGCCTAAACTGACTTTCTAGACTTGCCAATGTGCTGATACTGCTACTGGAAACTGCAACCTCCGGAGCTAGAGCCATCGAAACTACTATGAGGGCGAGGCATCTTATCGTTGTACCTGTGGAACTAGCAAAAACAATCTTCCACCATCTGAGCATGATCTAACATAGTATGAAATAAATATCCCTAAGTATGTTCCTTATACTCTAAGAATACCAACAAACTCGCCCTGCTCTATAGGCATAAACTAAAAACCCATATGCAAATAGGTGATGAAATCTGGCCTCATACTCCACACCCGTCATTGATTCCTAATAGATATGAGTGAAATCATCCATCAACTATTTCTCTCTCTAATTAAGACACTCTTGCATAAAGGTATCAAAGAACATGGTCCATGACATCGGAGGTAACTGAGCTAGCCTACTAGTCATATGGGGCCTCTATCGCTGCTTTGCCACCATTCTCATATGAAATAGATTATAAGAAACTCCATATGTCTTACGAATACCAAGGTTTCATAACCTTTCTTCATACTCAGTAATGAATCCATGGGCATCCTTTCTAGGGGTGCTAGTAAACCTCGATAGATCCAAATGGAGAAACCTACTCAGCAACTTCTGCTCTACCTATATCATAGATACATGTGGTGATAATGGTTGAGAAATTATAGTAATAGGTAAAACCTGAGTAGAGGGACACACAGTAGTAGACTGTGCTCCAGAACTATTTGCACCTAGGGTGCTTCTTAAGTAGATGTTTGGGTCCCGTTCGATGGTTGGTCCTCAAATATACTCAATAATGGTAGATATATAGCCTTGAAATCTATTGTGGAACTGGTGATAGTACCAGTGGTGCTTAATCTAGCCCCAAACCCACTAGTTGTTGAGGTGGCGACCTAACTGTTTGTTGGTCTAGAATCGTCTCTAGAGAGACATCTACCTCTAGAACCCTAGTGGTGTTGTAGTCCTCGTGGGTGCTATAGTAGGGCCATATATCGGGAAGAAGTCTCTCCCTAGTTTGTGGCTAAAGACCTCATACATACCATCTGTGGAAAAGTAAAGGTATACAAATAAGATTTCCATGAAACCATCTAGGATAGAAGAATAATATTAGATCTAAAAAGGGATATATATTCTTAAAATGCTAGTGTAGCCTTCGAAAAATAGTATACATACGTCTCCACCATTATTTTATTGGACTCTACTAGATATTTGCTTTGTACCACCAACCTAGGCTCTGATACCATGTCATAGGATGGCTTTTATTAAATTTCTATCATATTTTATCTATTTTCTCCTTTTTCTTTATTTCTACTTCTTTATTTTATTTATGCTTGTTTGTTAGTTTTGGGGTAGCTCATTACTCATTATTCGGGGCTATGAGAATTGGTTCTCCTATAAAAAGGTCGTAGGTACCATTATGACCTGAATAATTTGGTCTTGACATGTTATTTGGAAAGTCTCCATTATTACTAGCAAAGAGAACTTTGGCATTTTGGCTCCCGATGCATGCCGCCAATTCTAAGGAGATTTTTCCATATGTTTTTCATCCAGAGCTTCCCTTGTCCTATGAATAAATTCATTAATTTTTTTCTATCCAACTTCGTTTTGTTATTAGGGAAACCTATTGTCACCATCGTGAACCCTCTAGCACATGAATTCATAAAGTGCATTTGTTTTCTTCCATAACTATTATGAACTCTCCCATAGTGAGGGACACCCTGTTCAGTCCACTTTTTTTATCTCTTTGAGGTTTGCCTTTTTTGAATTATCATGCTCTTTGAAAGCGTTGTATTGTTTCTTTTAATTATGCCCTTGATTTGCATGTGATCCCTTAAGGAATTATTTTGTTTGGGGAACAATTACAACCTTTTTGAAATTGTTTGGTGGTTCATTCCTCCTGAGATGATATATATATATATATATATATATATATATATATATCGTCTTTCCCATCCTCCTTCATCAATTTAGCAGACCCTATCAAGAACCCCTGAAATTAAATCTTACCCTTTTGCATCTACCATATATATATATATATATACATATACATACATATACATATATATATATATATATATATATATAAATATGTATGTATGTATGTATGTGTGTGGGTGTGTGTGTCTTTTTCCTTCTCATCCTCCTTCCTCCATCAATTTAGCAAACCCTATCAAGATTCTTTGAAATAATAGCTTACCTTTTTTTACGTTTACCCTTTGCATTAATGTTCTCCTCCTAAAGTTCCCATAGAGATATCCTTTCAAGCCTACTGACCCAAAGGACCAACTCCTTGCACAAATTATGTCATCGATTCTTAACACTTTTGCTAATTTTTTCCCTAAATGGGGAGAGCGACGACGCCTTTGTTGTGGAGGGTATACATTCTTTGGCTTATTTAGCAGATTACCTCCCTTTCTATTTGATATATGATAGACGTCATACGCTTCATTAAGGTTCCTTATATCATGAATATCTACTCAAAAGTGTAGTTTTATTTTTTGTATAACTCCTTAATTTTTTGTAGGATAAAGAGATCTAATAGACGACATGGTTATCTTTCTACCAGATCTTTAAGTTGTGCTCGATACAACCTAACTCTGAATTTTACAAGATTGTTTCTTATCTCTGAGTGATGGCTTGAGTTTATTAGGGTAAAATTCACTACTACCCGACCTTCTATTTCTCTTTTCCTCAAGGCTAAGATGAGAGGGATTGGTTGTCCTGGAACCCCAGGATATCCGCTCTTTCTTTAATGACTTGAGCAAACCCCTTAGCCTAAGAAATTTTAAAGCCCGATCAGGGAATGACCCGAGATAAGATTTGATGTCCCAATTTGTCACAACCACTATTGGGGAGTTTCATGGCATAACCCATGTCTTCTTTGGAACATTCACTGTAAGCTCTTATTCTTCATAGTTGATTTCTTTTACATACTGGATAACACCTAACCTAGGTACTTTTTTTATTTTTTTGAGGTGGCCCTGATGCAGTGCTGAAACATTGCCATGTAGTTGCTCCAACTCGACCTGAAATTTGGCCCATTTATATGGACTTATAATTTAGAGGCGCTCATTCATCTGATCCTCCTTGTTATCAATCCTAGCCTGCATTCTGAAGTACGACTTCATAGCTCAACTTCTAAAAACAATACCTCAAGATGGATATCATTTCATCTTACCCATTTGGCAGGGTGTGCAAAGTTTGCAGGAAGAGGGACGATCTGCTGAGTGACTAGGGGTAGCCCCTGTGTCCCAGATGCACTAGAATTCCTTTACATGCAGGGACATAAGTTGTATTTATTGAGTCAGTGCCCATCTGATCGTCTAACCCAGTTTTGGCAGTATAAGCAGCCCCATCCTTTTGTTTTTTGACCAAAATTGGTCTTTCAACCTCTCTACACCGTACGTCTTAATGGAATCATTGCCCACATCAATACTGGTAGGATTAGGACCTTGGCCTATTGATAAAGTTCAGTGATTAGACAAGGGTATGAGTAAGTTGTACCTTCACATGTAGCACGCATCCGTAGACCTTTGGCGATCAAGCAGTTAAAGTTTAGTTTGTATTTGGATACTAATAAGGCCACCAACACTGTATCCTCATCAGTTAATTTATAAGCCCGTGTTGGTTTGATCCGTATCTGAACTACTGCCCACCAGAACTTTGCAATGAAACTTAGAGAAGCAGTTTGGATCAGCAGACGTGGGTTGCTTAACGATGCTACTATATATTTGTTAGTACCCATGCAAACTATTCCTATTGGGTCTTTTTGTTAGCATAGCAATAGATGTAATCTGGATGTTCTAGGAGAGTCACATAGTCATGGCCAATAAAAATTGGTTTATTTTTTTCTCAGAGATGTCGATGTGCACTCTTCGAACCATAACACTGTCTAAGACCCCTAACTCTAATATCTTTTAGCCCTTGGGAGTTAACTATTACACCGCCCATTGAGAGTCATCTCAAATACTAGATTCTTACTTTTAATCACTTGGTATATAACTCTGTACAAGTGAGCATCGGGAGCTACGGCTGGTGCGAGATTAGAACTATTGGCACTACTGCTACTACTGCTTCCGACTTGGGAAGAACTCCTTAACTCATCCATTGAATCCTCATCATACGAGGATGTCGACACCAGGGCAGGTCTAAAAGGTGTAGTGTGTGTATGGATATGTCGAGTGTGTTTTCGATTTACCCTCTGTTAAAGTCTATAACTTTCATCCCTGAGCCCTCAGGGTGATTCCACTTTATTGGCCACCGCCTCTTCATTGTGGAGTTTGGATGCCATCTGTGTCTAGTTGAATATCAAACTTTAGTAAACAATTCGATGAAATACAACCAAGTCAAATATAAACAGGGACAAACGGAAGGAATAGGCATTCCATCTTGTACCAAATAGTTCGTCTTATATACCCGTCTCTTTTAAGAAGTCTCCATAGAGATGACTCACCTAAAGTGCCAGTTTTAATCCTTATAATGCGATCAAATTATAGAATGTATTTTTGAACAGGCAATAGGAGTAGGTGTTTTGTCCCTAAGGAGACAATTCACCTGATTCTTGGCCTATTCGTGACCCAACTGTACGAGTTCAAATTTTACCAATATTTATTACCCCATACCATTTCAATCATTTTATTTAAGCATTTATATAATTCAATTATTTGACTTGTATAACCCAACTCCATCCACACACATTAATTCAAACTAGAATTCTAAGTTTATGTTACTAGCACTAATAGGCGAGCAGTGGGCTACTCCGAATTCACCCACATGCTTATACTTATGAATAAAAAATCAAAACTATCAAGTAATAGTAATTAAGAATGGAATATTACCAGTTCAACTTATTACAATCAAAGTTGAATAACAACCTTAGGTTAATAAGCTAATGGATTTTTAGCAAAGGGTGGGGAACAGGGTGCCAATGCAATAATTTTATAGTGGAGGATTGGGAATGGAAGATGAAAATAGATAGTGTGTTAGTGGGGGAGTGAAAATGCACATTTGAATAAGGGGATATCAAGCTTGAAATATAATGGGGGCACTTAATTGATCATGGATTTTATACCCTAATACATCTGGTCAGGTCGGATCCTTATATTAAAAGGCTCGACCCAATTTCCATTAAAATAGGTCAGAGACGGTGGATTGGGTGAACCGTCTTATGATAGACGATTCGCCTATTCCTTCCGTCTGTGGCCCCCTATCCAGTGGATTCCCAACCAGGCGGTTAGACTAGATATTTTCATTTGGTATAAGACGGTTAGTCCAGTCTTCCGTCTGGCAGGGTTATCCATCAGTGAGCTCCATCACACCACACACTAACACACTTGTCATTGAAGATTAATCCTAAAATAATAAAATAAATAATTAATGATAAACTAAAAACAAAAAGAACAGAAAATAATGAGGGATAGAAATTTGTGTTGCCTCCCAATAGCGCTTGATTTGATGACACGACACGACGATTTTCTCTATTCTTAGACTTTATCCTTGTTGGGAATATGTACTATATCACTGGGCAGTGTTGTAACCTTCCGTTGATTTAATAATATAGATAGTTGTCCCATTTGAAACTCTAGGTTCTTGATCGAGTACAAGTGAGAATCAACCATCTGATCAATTTTATAAACCTTCGTATTGATAGATTGTAGTCTCTCGTCATACAACTCCACTTCGGTTAGAACTTTTCCCAATATCTCTTCTATTCTAGAGGTGTTTTCCTCCCTTTATTGTTGCCCCTAAGGCATATACACTCTGCTCCTGTTCTTGTTGAACACCTCTCTATTTTTCCAACCACTCGCGTCTCTATCACGATAGTCTCTTTTGTCGTTAAAATAGTCTTGATTGTAACTTTGACCTTGGGTTCCCTGTTTGAACCCCCCTAGTTCTGGAGTTAATTAGCCTCCTCATCTGAGTCAGAATCATTCCCGATGCATGTTCCTTTTTAATAAGATGTGTCATCTTTGACTTTACCGTAACCACTCCCGAGCAATTATTTTGACATCAAATCAATATGTGTCTTTAGGTGGGCCATATCCTAGTCTCTCTCTTCCTTTCTTTGGTGTTTCTTAGCCAAAAAACTATCATTCTTAACTCCACCAGATATATCAAGCTCTATAGTGTGCCATCCTCTGGTGTTACTCGTTACCATGTCCAACACTTGGGACATTTGAGCATAATTGCACAATATGTAAGATCCTCCATTAGTTCCTTCCATAGCCAACTTTGGAGGAGCGTTCAGCACACGATAAAATATTTCCTTCAAATAGTTTTCTCCCAACTCATTTGTGGGACACTACTTAATCTTCTTATTAAAATGTAAGCAAACTTCATGTATGGCTTCATCGTGCTTCTTCCTAAAATTAGTTATCTCATCCGTCAATACCAATATCTTGGAGGGGGAAGAACCTTTCCAAAAAGCCACTTTCAATTTCCCCCAATTTGCTATGGAATCAAGAGGTAGATTATCAAGCCACACCGTAGCTTCTCTACTTAGTGATAGTGGAAAAAGCCTCACTGATAGCGCTATGGATCACTCCAAGAAAGTTATATGACTTGAAGATGGCTGTGAAATTCTTCAGGTGTAAATTTGGGTCCTCACCAGATCCCTTGAAACAGACCTTTCATGGTCAACAGTTGTATCATTATGCTGGTGATGTTAAATTTGTTTCCTGGAGCTAAAGGGGGTAGAATGATTACCCCAGTAGCGCTAGACCTATCATGGTCTATCTTATCTTCATCCACATACACCTCGTTATGCCTCAGGGGTTAAGGTCTGCGGGGTGCATCTGGATAGTTTCCTCTCATTGTGTATCAAAGGGGCACTGTTCAAGGTCAGGTAGAGCCGCATTCTCTGGCCTGTTTATCCTTGAAATGGTTCTTGATATTTCTGGATTGAAGGGAAATAGAGGTACTCCCAAACTCTGAGTACTTAGTATGCACTACCTGTTTCCTACAGCAAACAAAAACAACACAAGAACGTGAAACTAGAAATAGACCTAACAAACAGTCACTATACTATACTTCACCGATAGCCTTATTCCCCGCCAATGGTGCCAAAGTTTGATAATGCTCAAATTAAACCTCCCATCAAAGTATAAGTGATCGTTGGCCAAATATAAAATCAAACTAGGTTGGGTTTGATCCTACAGGAAATATGGTATCGAATATATGCCCAGTAGAAGTAGCTAGTAGTTAGTGTTCCTTTCTAGTTATAAACATAAAGTAAAAGGGAGGTTTTGCGTAAGAAAGTATTCTCTGGTATTTCTGGTAATTATGGAATGGCTCAAGTGTTTTATCAATCTAGTTTTATTTTCACCAGGGTTTAACAAACCTTTGGATTGTAAGCTTGTACGGTTGTGCGATCTCTCTTAGATGTAGAGTTACGTATAAGGCCAATGCTCTTTGTCTAAGTTTTTCTCAACCTTTAATCCTAGATAAATATCTTTTACACTGGGTTAGGGATATAAAGGAGTGCATTGTCCTTATCGTGGTAACTCAAGATGATTACTCTTACAACAGCAGCAACTGTTAGACGAGGGTTAATGCCCCGAATTTCTTATCATAATCTCAACTACAGTTTTAACCACAGGGTTAGTGCTAGTTAAACCTAGGTATGTTCTAGTGTTTGAAACTACTAAAGTTCATTTATTACATAAAGATTACGTCCATACATTAGAGTAAATACAACAACCATATGCAAATTACAATCTTATTGTAGTTTCACCCATGGATCCCACAACCCTAGGGTTGGGGGCTTAGACCTTTATCAATATCAACATACAATAATGAAATGATAAATCAGCGAATATCATACCACAGAATTAAGCTTCTAGTTGATTGAAGAACAATGATCAATGAAATCTACGCTTGTGTTCTTCGAAAAAATATAGGTATCAAAACTCTAAATTTACAAGTCTTAAGTCTCTATTCAAAAACATTCTCTCAAATTATCCTAATTCTAGTATTTATAGAGTATGGGTGTAAGTGCAATATTAGAATGTTGGAATGGTCCATTTCTTTATTTTTGGTAAAATAACAAATGAACCAAATGGTGACAGACGAACTGTCTGGTCTTCTGTCTGTCACCTCCACTCTGCAGTGGACTTTTCTTTAGGCGAAAGACCTTGGAATAATCTTCTCCACACAGATGAAACATCGGTTTGAGCCATTTGGTTGTTGGTCCTATCTAGTGGACATTGGTTGGGCGATGGATTCAGATGAATCGTCTGTTGCCAGACGAACCACCAATCCATCGTCTGAATTGGTGTTATTATCTAGAACCATTCCTTTGGGGCTATGGGTTTAGACGAGCAGTCTAGTGAGAAGTGAAACATCCATTGATCTTGCAAAACTTTCTCATTTTCTGTACAGTTGCTCCAAACTTCCTCATATTGACTTAAGCCTGCAAATACTCATAAAAAGCATTAAAACACACTATTATTACTCAAGAACATGCTTTATTTCCAGGTTTTAAGTGTGATATATAACGTAAAACACCGTCACACCACTAGTTAGCCTTCAAAAAAAAGGCTTGCAATTTTCATTTTCTAGTTATGAGATTGATGGCGCCACATTGACAATAGCTTGTACTTTCACTTTTTCTCTTTTGAAATCCCTCATCTCTGCCTTTCTCCTTCTCTCTAGTTTCTCCTTTATATTAGTCTTTGAACTAGGTGGGGCCCTCCTTCCTAGGAGGATTTGACATGGACAATGCACGTACTAGAGGAAAGATCGATCTAGGTTATCGCTTAAGTTCCAGCGTAGAGACAAAACTCTTCCTTTCTCGAAGCCATGGTTTGAGTGACCTACTCGTTCTCCATTGCTGCAGGCTATCGCGAGGAACTTTTTTTCCCTCTTTTCTCCACTCCCATGACTGTGGGAACTTTATATAAAGAAGGCCTTGGAAAGATGCTACACCTGCAAGGGATGAAAAGCTTTATTTCCCTCACGAACAAATCCAGCTCTGAAAAGACATGAAGGTCAGGGAATGGTTAACACGGTGCCTTTATTATAGGGTTTTGACTCTGTCCTTGTTGTTTCTACCTTTATGGAGTTTTACCAACCCTTGCTCAGGTGAAGACGTGGACTCTTTTATTTTTATTTTTTCGACGGTATCATATATCATCTATTAGCATATGTATGATGTTTATTGTTTTATTATTTTATTTTCCTCCAATTTCTGTATGCTCTGCTGAGTAGATACTTTGGATGTTTTGTTATTCTTTTTTCCGATAGCCTTTCTTGGTCCTTTATTTTTTCTTTATTTTTCTTATTAGGAAACTATTCTCTCATACTTGAGGCAAGGAAAATACTTTCAAAAGTTCCCAAGCTCTTACTCGTTCCTTCATGGAAGAAAACTTGCAGCAATGAGCTTAGTTCGATTGTTAGATGTTACTCGCTAACTGGTCTTTTATTATTTTCATGAGGTTCACACACATCCTTTTGTTGTGGGGTAAAGTCCAACCACTTTAGAAAAATTTTAGACTTAATAGAACTTTAAGAAAATTGAGGAAGGATCCCTTTAAAATTACAGCAATACATACATCTCGTGGCTATCTTAGCACTAGCGTCAGAGTACAAGCTCTAAGCAATTGATATCGGGCTATAACAATCTTCACGGATAACTGTTAGAGCACACTTTTGGTTTAGGTGTCACTAGTCTATCTCTAAGACATCACCATGCTTTTAATTCTAACAAATAATCAGTCAGAGTAGATTTTGTGTCATATTTCCCAATGAAGTTGGGGGCTAACCTTCGTTTCCAAAGTCAGTCGTGAGTCTCAATATGGCCTATCCGGATCTCTACTTGAGCGTAGATACTAGAATCATGGCCTTGTGCCCACTCGGGGGTGTTATGAGATTTGACTTTTTGATATTTGATATTTGTTGTATTGAACTTCCAGATGCTCTTCCTAGGAGAAGTCATGACTTCCTTGCTAGATTCTTGGTCCCAATAAATAGACCACCAAATTTATTGCATGCTTGACTTGTAAAATGGGGTGTAAGACTAGGAATTTGAAGCATAGACATTTGCTAACCTCTTTGAGACCCTTTAAAAAGCCCCCGTTGTTACTCATCCCATGTGCATGCCTTCCAACCCGTTGTTACTCATCCCATGTGCATGCCTTCCAAGGCTTATAACAATATCCGGACATTGGATATTCCCCCATTTATCCACCCCCCCTTGAGCTTTCATTTGAACAAGATTTTCTTAATTTTTTCTCCATGGGTCGGCGATTAACTTCTCTAGCCATCTATGAATGCACCCACCAAAAAATAGAAAATGAAACAGGAACAAGTAAAACATACACAAAAAACCTATCACACATTTTTCTTAGGAGATGTTGCTGCTCCAAGTGGTGGATCCCCTTCCTTTTTCCTTCCTTACTTGAATAGGATTTTTTCTATAGGCTCATACCACCATATCATTGAGTTCTAAGAAGAAAAGAAACTAAGTATGGTGGATGAATTATGGCCATTACACTACGAGTGTAGGTTTTGTGTATTGTCCTTCATATGTACCGGAGCACGTGACTTCTTGGTCCCGCAGTCCCTAGCATGACGACTCCTTATCTATCATCTGGCATACCAGGGGCGGCCTAAGTTGAAGGGCTTCATTTACCTTTTACTTTCTTTTGGATTCTTCTTCTAGGTCAACCGATATGATTTAATCCTCAGGGTTTGAATTTAAGACACGCGGAACGAGAAAACAAAAATAAAGGATATGTGAATTCTTTGAATTAGGGAGAAATTGAAGAATTAGGAATAATCAACCAACAAAAAAAAATTATTGATTCACCCATAATAGTAACAACTCGATGTTTCATCAGTGTAACAAAGTCAAAAAGTAATTAGAAGATACACCCACTCTTAAATGTTCTCAAAAATAATAGGCAATCGATACAATACGATGCCTATTAACTGTGATGAACTACCTACAATGGCTATCACTAACTACAAGCTAAGAAGCTAATTGAGCCAAAGGCTTTACAAAGAATTGTTCTTCCAAAATGATCAAAGGTCCTCCACAATTTGAAAGACCCACTATTTATAGAGTTCAAGTTTTCTTTATTACACTTAGGCCCAAAAGTGACCCATAATGTCAAATTTCCCCATACTTTTGGGCCTCTTCCAATTAAGCTCCAATTGTCTTCCAAAGATTTCCAAGATATCTTCCATGATGTGAATATGCTAGGTCTAGGCTTGATAAATCAAAGCATTGAAGCCTTCTTCGAGAGCTGCGAGTTTCAAGAACTTTGAGAATGAATTTGATTTCTTTAAAGACCGTATTTTGTGCTCCTCGGGATCAATTTCATGTTTGTATGGTATCTTGGGGAAAGGAGAAGGATCAGGAGCAAGGAAAGGCTTACAGAAGAGTGGATAGCCCGCCTAGGAATAGATAGACTTCCCAAAGCTTCACCCAAAATGGAAAGTTTGCCCAAATAGCCATCCTAGAGGAGGCAGCTCGCCCAAATAGCCACTATAGTCAGACCGGCAATCCAACAGGTTTTTTAAGAGGAGGCAAATCTCCCAATACATCATCCAACAGCTTCTGAACTATTTTGGGGGCCTCTTAGTCAGTATTTACTTCTTTTGGGATAATAATGTAATTAACTTAAGACCTTCTCTATATATGGTTGTTGTTTTATTTTAATTAGAGACTTTCGATGATAATTAATTGACTTTTATGAGTTTTATTGTCTCTTTGGTAGAGATTAAAGCTTTTTGGTAAAGCTTGATAAAAACCTTATTAGAAATGGTAGTTTCGAGTGATTGAAATCCTTGGGGTTTCCATAAGAGTTTCGTGCTTGATTCGGATTAATTGAATGGGTTTGGGTTTGATACACCCTTAGGTTCTACTGATTTCCTTTTCTTATGTGTAACTATCTATCCTTTATCTTTTATTGTGTCTACCTATCTATTTTTGCATTATTCTACATTCAATTTTTCCTCTTATGGCTCTTGATTGTGTACTTTAAGGCTCCATTTGGTGCGTCCATAGGACCCAAACTTGGGCAATCGTAACTAGACCATGAAGTATAGGTCTAGCACAATTGGCGCTACCCGATATCATATCAAACTTGGACCCTTATATATAGAGGGTCTTTTTGAATGTTTCTTAGTTCATTTTTGTTGAAGACGTAACTTTTAAAATTTTATATCTTAGTTTGAGAGTGTAATAGCTTAGGTTTAGAATTTCAATTCGTAAATAGAATTCCGTTAGTTTTACGTAATTATATTTAAGTGATTAGGGTATCCTTTATTTCTTGGACAGTATTTAGCTGAAATTGATTACTCGATCTTCCATTTATGGGTGTATCAATTAGTCGTTCATGCCTATCAGTTTTTAAATTCAATTATGGTATGCATTCGTTTTGAATTTCGTATATCCTTCACTTTCTATTTTCAATTTCATACTTATCCTCCTTCAAATTCACAGACCATATCGCGGACTGTATCATTTGGTAACAAAGTCTAGGCTCGTAATATGTTGCGTCAAATTACATTCCTAGGTTGTAATAAATACTACAAAAATAATTTGAAATTTCAAAAATCGCAGTCACTCAAATTTATGTTATTTGTTGATTTTTATTATTAGGAATCGTTCTCCTAGTAATTTGGATAGCGTATATCAAATTTGAGTCAATTCCTTATTGAATTGAGGTCTATACCATTTTTGGCTTTTTTAAGCTTAAGAAATTTCGAAAACTGTTCAAAATTTGGATTGATTTGGGTCTACAAAGTGATTCAATCATCAAGCTAAGTTTTATGGATCTCGAATCTCAAATTTCGTTGAATTCGAAGTAGATTTGAGGTATGTACTAAAATTTTGGTTAGGTTGACTTTATCTTTTAATCTGAATTTTTTAGCTCAGATTTGGAGAGATTTGGTTGTTGTTTCTAGTAAAAGGTGTAAATTCGTGTTCCCTACATCTCAAGGATTGTGTGAATCGAAATTGGGAGAAATTTGGGTAAGATATTAGTAAGTTTGAAGCTTGAACACAATTGTTCTTAAATGTTTTTAGCTTTAAACAAGGTTGGAACAACTAGTGGTAATTTGAGTTCTATTCATAGTTGAAAAGCAGTGGAAAACATTCCCCATAAGTGTAGGAACTCGTGGTTAAAGTTCGGCATAATTTAGAGTTGATTTGGATAGGGTTAGAAATTAAAAGTTCATCATGCTCTGTTCATATGAACATTGATGTGGAGAAGATGGGCATAAAGTACATCTGATGAATTCCTTTGTCAACTTTGAAATTTGTTGTTTGAGATATTAGAATTGACTTTTATAAGTCACTAGGGACTTAAAAAACAAGTTTCATCCAATTTTGAAGTGATTTGGCTAATTTGAGTTTTTGAGTGTTCATAGTGTTTTTGAAGATCTTCAAGCTTGTTGATTGTGTTCTTCAAGTTGGTAGAGTTTGATCCAATTTTGGAAGTGTATTTGGTTGAAAGAGTGTTTAGAAGTTGGGTAATTTCGTGATCGATCAAGGAACCAAGGGGTAATAAGGGAAAACTTTCAATTCAAGTATCTCGCGCACGTCCTAGGAAATCTGTTAGGGACGGCGGTCACTTGCTTTCCACCCATATCAACCGCCCTTCATCACTGCAGTCCACCCTCTCACAATGGTCAGTTGATTTGAGATCCAAAGTTTCTGTTGAAGACGGTGGTGAGGAGTCCAAATAGGGGTTGTACCTCCCTAAAGGATGGCGGTACGTCCTCTCCCAAATAGTGGTCAACTTTTCCAAGCTTTTCTCACTGACTAGGAATGCGGTGGACTCCCTTAAACGGTGGTTTTCCCTTCATAACGACAATTATTGGTGATTAAAAAAAGTTCATAATTGAGTTCTAAAAGCATTGGTAACATTTCAATTCGATTTCTAATCTTTAGTTTCATTCTCAAACATCATCTCAATTCTACAACTAGTTTACACTTAGTACTCTTTCTACATTGTTGTGAACTAGTTCTTGTGTCAGTATTTCTTTGTACCAATTCTTTTAAGCTTTTATTACTTTATATTATCATTGTGATTTTTTGGTTCAAGTTTGATCTTGTTTAGTCCGTTATGTGTCTAAAGAATCCATTCTACCACAAAGGTTAGAATATTTTTGATTGATCAGGACAAGAAGGCTCAACAGGCTATTTTGTATTAACTCTTAGAGGAAGGGAGAGCAGACACAAAAAAAAGCATGTGATCTCTTATTACTGACAAGTTTGTTGAGTTTTGTAGGTTCAATGTCACATCTTAAAAAAGAAACATCTAATGCTCTTGCAAACTCCTTAACAGAGATTATGAAGAAAATCACTTAAACAAATGGAAAAATGGGAGGTTTGGAGGAAAGGATAACTAGGGTAGAGGATAATGAAAAACAAATTCACCTCATGCGGTGAGTCGGGAGAAGGGAAAGGGGAGTTTGGAGAAATGTACAACCATATTCTCGTGTTAATTTAAACAAATGACCCAACCAGTCTTAACTCAAGCACACCAATACACCCACGCTCTGGAACTCCACAACCATTTATTCCTCCTCAAGAACCTTGAACAATACATGATTACCATCCAAGTCAGTTTCCCCAAAGAAGTGTATCTATTGTTCCTTTACATGGTTCCATGATATCACATCCACATAACAACACATAAAGCCCATATCAAGACTACTAATACCATAACCCCTTGTTTGATAAAGTACACAATAAAGTTGACATTGATGATGAATGGGGGAAAGGAGGTAGAGAAGGTACGGAGAGCCTAAAGATGGGAGGCGAACACAAGGCTTTGGTCGGCACCAAGGCTATGGTCATAGAGGAGATCCTCGTTAGGAATTTAGAGGAAATATGCATGGGGATCATAGAGGATATATGATATAGGAGGATAGAGGAGGTAGGATGGGAAATTGGAATGATTTTGACCATGGATTGAGCATCATCAGGATAAAACTCCCAAAGTTCAAAGGGAGTAGTGATCCGGAGGAATTAATTAAATGGAAGCTACAAAGTGAGAGTATATTTCTCACCAACAATGTGTCATATGCATTGAAATCCAAGACTGCTCTCACATAATTTGAAGTCTATGCATCTACGTGGTGTGAATCCACGAAAAGGAAAAGAGAACTTTATAATGTCTTTATGATTCCTAATTGGAAAAAGTTGCTTTCAATAATGGTATTAAGGTACTTTCCACCCAAATATTATCAAGAACTTCTCAAAAAGGTCTACATGTTGCGACAAGGTCCCAAGAGTGTTGAAGTTATAATGAATTTGAGAATTTGAGGATGACTTCTAATCTTTAGGATCAAGGTCAATACACGATGATGAGATTTATTGCAAACTTTAGGTTTGAAGTAATAAGGACCATGAAGATTAAATATTATGATACCTTAGAAGTGCCCTTTCGAGATGCTTTGAAGGTAGAGAAAGATTTGAAGGAAGTGAAGCCGTTAAACCCAAAGGTTCTTCAACTAAGCCATGGGAAAAGAATGACAAGATGAAGATAACATATTCCAAGGAATTAAACGGTATGGGTCAAGCTACCCCCGCCAAAGTTGACTACCATGCAAAGGTGTATGATAAGCCAATGTTGCAAGGCCTAATTTTCCTAGACCTTCTTCTATCCAATGCTTCTGATGCCAAGAAAGGGGACACATTGCTAGTGAGTGTCCAAAAAAAAGAACTATTGTTGAATTCCATGGAGGGTATCACATGGAGGATGAAGATGATTGTGAGGAAGATAGAGAAGAAGAGGAAGACAATAGTGAAAATCAGAGGGAAGCTACTGATGATGAAGATGAGACGATAGATAAGAGGGTTGACTTTTCTTGCCTCATGAAGAGAATTTCATTCACTCCAAAGGATGAATATGAGCTAAAAGGTTAATGTTAACCTTTCTTGTGTGGTGAGGAATATCATGGGTGCACTTTCTAAGGAGGATCATGACCAAAGAGAAAATTTGTTCCATGCAAAGTGAAAAATCTTGGATATGGTATGTTCCTTAATCATTGATTGTGGTAGTTGCACCAATGTGGTGAGACAATCTATGGTGGAGCAGTTGTAATTTCCAACTACTAAATATCCAAGTCCCTATAAGATAAATGTCTCAATAAAAGCGGTGAGATGAAGATTCTTCAGCAAGCTATGATCAAATTTAGTATTGGTAAATACCATAAGGAGATATTGTGTGATGTGGTGCCGATGTTGGCTTGTCATGTGCTATTGGGAAGACCTTCGAAATTTGATGGGGATGTCACTCATCAAGGATGAATCAACAAGTATTCTTTTTTTTTATGAATTGTCAAAAGCACATACTTGTGCCATTGACTCCCTACTAAGTAAGTGAAGACTACCACATCATGAAGGAAATTAGAGAGAGTGGTAAAATTGGAAGAGAAGAGAGTTGAACCAAGGGTTCCACTAGTAAGCAAGAGAAGGTAAATAGCTTGGCTAAAATGAAAGGAAAGAAATTCATGATATCCAGGCCTAAAAATTGCCTCAAGGAAGTTGATGAGGACCTCTTTCTAGTATGCCTCGTCAACACCAACTACTCATTGCATGCTAACCAAGGCACTAGTATTTTTCCTAGTGTCATTTGTTCTCTTATGCAGGGTTACAAAAACTTATTTCCGGATGAAATTCCCAAAGTTTTATCACTCTTGAGGGGCATTGAACACCAAATTGATTTTGTGTCAGGTTCTCAAATTCCAAACCAACCTGCCTATAGAAGTAATCCAGAAGAAACAAAATAATTACAAAAGAAAAGGAGGAACTTCTTGAGAAGGGACTTATTGAAGAGAGCTTTAGCCCATGTGTCATACCAGTGATTCTTGTGCCAAAGAAAGATGGCACTTGTAAGATGTGTGTTAATTGTAGAGTCGTAAAGAAAATTATGGTAAAGTATAGGCACCCTATTCCAATGCTTGATGATATTTTGAATGAGCTATATGGCTCACAAGTTTTCTCAAAGATTGACTTGAGGAGTGGTTACCACTAAATCCAAATGAAATCGGGTGATGAGTGGAAGACGACATTCAAGACCAAATTTAGACTATATGAGTGGAGGGTCATGCCCTTTGGCTTGACCAATGCACCAAGAACCTTCATGATACTAATGAATCATATCTTGAAGCCATTGATCAACAAGTGTGTCATCATTTATTTCAATGATATACTCATCTATAGCAAGTCCACTTAGGAATATGTGTCTCACTTCAAACAAGTCTTTGACATATTGGTGAAAGAAAAACTCTATGCTAATCTCAAGAAATGCTCAGTTGGGGTAGATAAAGTTGTCTTCCTTAGTTTTGTGGTGAATTCTCGGGGAGTGGAGGTTGATAAAGAAAAAATTGAAGCCATCAAGTCATGGCACACCCCTCTAATATCTTCGAGGTTCAGAGCTTTGATGGGATATCTAGCTTCTACCGGTGATTTATCAAGGACTTTAGCTCTATCTCTTCTCCATTGACCGGTCTTATAAAAAAGGATTCCCCCTTTATTTGTAGTGGTGGATAGGTTTTCTAAAATGGAATATTTCATTCCATGCCATAAAAATGATGATGCATCTCATGTGGCTAAGTTGTTTTTCCATAATGTGCTTAAATTGCATGGAGTCCCTCACACTATTGTTAGTAATAGGGATCCCAAGTTTGTTACTCATTTTTAGAAGACCCTATGGGTCTTTCTTGGTAAAAAACTCCTATTTTTCTACTTCTTGTCATCCCAAAATAGATGGTAAAACCGAGGTTGTAAATAGAACATTGGTACTTTTCTTAGATGTATAGTAAAGAATACCCCAAATTCTTTGAAGGATCGAACACCCTTAGTGGAATTCACTTTTAATCGCTCTTTACATATATGCATTTGTATAACCCCATTTCAGGTATGTTATAGATTTATCCTTTGATTTCTCTTACTCTAACCCCTTATCTAGCTTTGATGTGATTGATTTAGATTCATAGAAGGGCTAATGATATGATGAGAATTCATTCCAAAGAAACAGAAACCATGGAAAAAAGTGTACTCAAGGTGACCCAAAGGCATAACCAAAGCAAAAAGAAAGTGACCTTCCAACCCGAGGATTGGGTTTGGGTTCATTTTCAAAAAGTGATATTTACACATATTTGAAAAGGGAAGTTAATCCTGAGAAGGGATGGACCATTCAAAGAGCTTGAGCGAATTAATGATAATGCTTACAATGTGGATCTCCCAGGTAACTATAATATCCATAATGTTTTCAATATTAATGATTTGTCTCCATGTGTTGTAGGTGACGTAGAAGATGAGGATTCTTTTGATTCAAGGATGAATACTTTCCAAGAATGGGAGGATGACAACACACGGGGAAACCATCATACCATCACGGCCTTTTACAAGGATCAAGCTAGAGACCTCCAACAAATCCAAGCATTGTTCAAGCACAAAATGTGTTGGAGGTGGTTGAAGAGCCACATGACTTGATCTATAGCGTGTGGAGGATTGAGGAAGAAATTGGAAAGCTTGGAAGTCATTGAAGCGACATTTGGAGGCTTTGTAAGACTTTGGGGACTTAATGTGCAAGGACCCAGAGTATGAGGACCTATTTGTCACTTTGGGTTATTTTGGACCTAAGTGTAATAAGTGAGACTTGGACCCGTATATATAGAGGGTCTTTTCAAATTTTTCTTACTTCATTTTGGTTGAAGACATAACTTTTAAGATTTTATATCTTAGTTTGAGAGTGTAACAACTTAGTTTTAGAATTCCAATTCGTAAATATAATTTTGTTAGTTTCACGTAATTGTAGTTGAGTGATTAAGGTGGGTTGATCCTTAATTAATCAAAGAGCATTTTAGATTGAATCGATTACTCAATATTTCATTTATGGGTGTATCAATTGGTCGTTCGTGTCTATCAATTTCAAAATTCAATTATAGTATGAATTCGTATTGAATTTCGCATATCTTTTAGGTTTCTATTTCAATTTCGTTCTTCTCTGCCTTTGAATTCACGAACTGTATCATGGGCCGTATCATAATTCACTTTAAGGCACCAAATGGATCCCCACATGGCGTACAGGAGCACCAATCAAGAGGATCTAGAGTTTGGAAGATAGCTTGGGTGATATTTGAAGACATGAAGGGCCTTTTGGGAAAAACTCTAAAGTTAAGGGGTCAATTTATAATTTGGAGCCACTTTTTAACTCATATGTAAATAATGAAAGTCCTGCTATTATGAACACTAAGTTTTTCAAATTTATAAGGACTTTTGATAATTTTTTGATGAATTGAAATGATGCTTGTTAAGCTTTTAGTAGTCTTCTTAGGATTAGAATAGGCAGTTGGAAATGGTGTTCATCCATTGTCGGTTTTGAACTTCTTGTCATGAACTTTGCATCGAGATACTCATTTGTGGAATTCAACAGTCTCTTGTTTGGTGATTTTCCTTCTCTTCTTCAATATGTTAATTCATGGATTCGAATTAACTATTCTTATTCTCTATTTCTCCCTACCTATTTCTCAATCTATCCTTTATTTTTGGTAATTCCGCATATTTTCATTTTTGAATTTTCGTTAATGATTCATCAAGTACTCCAGGATCTCGGTCTGTATCATTTACTATCAGAGCCTAGGCTCATAATTTATTTCATCGAATTACAATCCTAGGTTGTAAAACTCAAAATCACAAAAAAAATTAAACAAATTAAAAAAAAAAACCAAAAAATTTGAAATTTGATCCAAGTCAATTGTTGTTTGTTTGTTGATTTTTATTACTAGGAATCGTTCTCCTAGTAATTTAGATCACGTATCTCAAACTTGAATTGAATCGAAGTTGAATTGCCACGTCTATCAATCTTGACTGTTGAGCTTGAATGTGATTTAAAATTGGGATCAATTGAAGAAGATTTAGAGATTAAAATGTTTAAATTCATCAATTACAAATTGCAAGGATCATCCGGTTTGAGTTTCGCTCAAATCAGAGAAGAATTGAGGCAATTACAATTTTTGGTGTTATTCATCTTCATTTTCTTAAATTTGAGTTTTGAGCTGAATTCAGAGATAAATTATTAAAATCTAAAGTTTTTGGGTGTTGAGAAGTTATCCTTACATATCAAGGAGCTTAGGGTTTGAATTTGGTAGAGATTGGTGGGATTTTGGTGAGTTTCTACAATTTGAATTCTAAGTTCTTCATGTTCTAGTTTCAAGATTTTTGAACTCAAATTTGTGTTCATTTGGTAGGTTTTCGGGTTCCAAAAGTTGATAGAATCATTTTATATACTTGGAGGAGTGAGGGAATAAATTTTGGGTGAATTTGGGGTCTATTTGGTGATTTTTGTTTTTTGGAGGTGTTCATCTTAGATCCGAAAATTCGCTCCGAATTTTTCCTTGATTTGATGTTGTTCATAGTTCCAAAAGTTTCTAGAAGTGTTTCTCACAGCTCAAGGAGCTTGAGATCAAATTTGGTGAAGTTTGGAATTGATTTGATAGAGTTTCCAATTTTTAGAAGATGAACTTCCATGGTGTTCTTCAAGCTTAAAAGTAAAGAACAAGTGGGTTTAATTTTGGCTGTGAATTGAGCACTGAAAAGTGTTGGGGTTTGTTATCCATATCGAAGAGAGTTCGTGGTTGAAATTTAAGGCGAATCGGAGTATGTTTGACAGTGGTCGGAGATTTGAATGTTGAACAAGTTCATGGATGTTCTTCACATCTTCATGTAGAAAAGATGAAGAACAAGTATGTTTAATCATCATCCTCAGGTCAAAATTTTCATTTTGTGTTTGAATGTTGATAATTGGATTCCACAAGTCATAAGGACTCGAGGTTTCAAATTTCTTTCAATTTCGAAGTGATTTGAGCATTTTCGGAATTTTGGTGTTCGTCATGTTCTTGCTTGAATTCATAAATTGTTAAGTGTGTTCTTCAAGGTGTGTTGTTTGATCCAAGTAGAATTCGGAATTGAGTGCAAAGGGTGTTTTGGATGAGTTAATTTGGTGGGAAAACACAAGGCTTGGGGGTACAAAAGTAATTACAAAGAAGGAGAACATCACGTGCAAGCTTCAGGTGTTCTGCCCAACACGTCGGTTAGGCACTGTGAAGGACGAAGGCCGGTTAATCCCACCACCAAGAGGGATGGTGGTCCTCCTCTAGACGGCAGTGCCCCCTATTGCCAAGTCTTTTCTTGTTGTCGATAACGGTGATGTCCCACCTTGGATGGCGATCCTCCTACTTAGACGGCAGTCAAGTACACTTGAAAACAACTTCCAAAAAAGATCAAACTTGGTGGTAACATCTCTCCTTGATTCAATTCAAGTTTATCATTCTTAGTTTCAATTTTAGACATCAGTTTCCTTTCTGAATTCCAAAACTAGTTACAACTAGCAATCTCCTGCTTAGTTGTTGGTTAGTTCTGTGTGTCCGCCTTTGTTTGTGCTTTCTTTTAAGATTTCTCTTTTATTACGTTGTTAGTTCTTGGATCTTTTGTGTTTTATTCTTTTATATGTTGTT